>LQNK01000135.1:74877-93824 GCA_001586405.1 Phoebis sennae
CCCTGTCTCGGAGAGGGCGTAAAGCCTGATCCCTCTCCAGTCTTGTCGGTCTGCCGTCCCATGTGATTTGAGAGTAAAAGAATAGAGAATGTCAGGTGCACTCTCTGTTCCTTATGCTTGTTCACTATAATCTCCTGCGCAGCTGCGGCGCGACTAGTCTTTGTTTTGATTAGTGCGATCGCCAAAGTTGGTCAGGGTAGCTATACTAAATAAAGACCAATAATCTAAACCTTTAAGGAACCTTCCAGGTCCTAAGTAAGAATTTGCTTACATATAGTAAGATAGCAGACTCTTCCCAAATGTCGCTTATGCTCGAATTTATATTTATACAATAACCACTGGAGTATAGACGTAAGAGGGCTGCGGTCCGGTCGTGTAGGTCTGAAGACCAATAAAATTCATCGAGTCCAAGTTGAGGAAATTTTTTTGCCATTATTGTTATATCAAATGTTTAAAATTCGATTATATCCTCAATTGTGATTAGTCCATACAGACTAACACTTCTATTCACGGTAAGACCGACAATTTATAAGATAGTGCGAGCGGTAATGCTCAGCATTGATAAGGTGATATTAAATGCTCTTATAGATAACATGGCCGAGCTATAAATGTGAAATTAAAGCGACTGTTTATAAAATAACGAGGGATATTTTTATGAGCTGTTAAACTAAATTGCATCGTGAACACTGCCCTATTTATTATAGTATATAAAACAACTTTATATATTTTATTAACACAGTGTTTGTATTCACCAAAGGTTTATAACATGGGATCATTAAAAATAAAAATGGTATGGATGGTGAAGGTAACTGACAGTAGGCTTTTGTTGACACAAATTGTCTCCAATGATATGGATATGAACTCGACTCAATCAGCAAACAAACATTTTTTTATTAATTGATTATTTGTTATGTAGACCGCCACACGTATATATATCTTACTGACTAAAACTTCACGGGGTCCTACCTCTACACCAAGAACTCGAGGGGCCCGGGATCTCCGAGCAATCAAGCATCATTTTACGATCATCATTATTATTTCCTAACTAATACACAATACGTTATAATTCTTAAATAATTTCACGCTCTTCAAACAAAGATGACTTTAAACTTTAATAAAACATCGTAACTTAAGTCATGTAAACTCATCAATGGCTCTCAAAGGCCAATCGATTTAACGAGCTGGGGGAAAGAAAAATGCGAGGAAGAACTAATTTGATCCGATAAAACAGCTCCGATTGCAATCTGCGAGCAACGACGCTAATGTAACATCGTCAATACCATAAATTTGTTTCTACTACAGGTAGGTCCCTACCCATATTAAAATGTAAATCACACGGCCGATTTAATTTCAAGCTTGGAGTAGCATGTTGGGAGGTAAACTAGGAGTGCGAGCGGATTATACTTGTACTGGGGACCTTATAGTTTATATCTTAATCTTAATGTCTTATATTAGTATTACCTCACCTACCTAAACTATTTACAGCAGTCATAAACTATTTCATGTCCATTCATGAAATAGTTTACTCATTGTAGTTCTCATAGATATTATGGTAAATTATTCGTTTTAAATCATCTGGCTCAGCGTTCATAAGTAAAATTTTAGTTCAGCCCTCCATTAGTTTATATGTAGTACTAAAAAAGCAAAAAGACTCCTCTCTATACTAAATTAGATGCTAACTTTTAATAAAATGTTACTCTTAGGTCGATATGGAACGAGATGGATTATACGACTATAAACCAAAACTTATTCAATTACATAAAGGACACCCAAGAATGCTGTAGTATCAAGTTTCCAAAAAACAAATTATACCGCATTTCCTCCAAAACTTATAAATCTAATGCTATGATTGCGATTGCATTGAGGACACACTATATAATACAGCTTGTATTATCAAATTTCCAAAAAACAAATTATACCCCGCATTTCTTCCAAAACTTATAAATGTAATACTATGATTACGCTATTATCTTTAGTGATTTAAAATCCAATTCGCAATATCCTACACTTTGGGCGTGCAAGTCACAATTCATTGTAGCTAGTTGGCTCATCCTCGCCCGAGGCGTGTGGCACAGAACAAATTGCGCTAAACTGCTGACCTCCTGAAATATTCACGCCGTAAACCAATCTCCGAATATCCTTATATGATACTAACATTTACGATTCTGGGACAAAATACGTGTGGCTTGTCCGGCAGCATCCCGCCCTAAGTATGGTTCATTCGTAGAATAATCATGCTATATATAACATCACAATCTGCTTTTTTAAGAAGCCATTTTACCATTAGTAAAAAAACACTACCAGTATACTAGACTAGAAGATAACTATACAATTTAAGCGTTTGAAGTACATATATGTATAAACACCAATATTATTACACAAGAATAACGTTTAATATTGTAATTAATAATAAAGAGATCCAGATACAACTACATACATAAATTACAAAGGTACTTATAAAAAGTAATATTACGCAAAACCTACACCTTTGTATTATAAAATTCGTAACTCGGATTATTATAAGTTATAAGATACAGTCATATGAATTATTAATAGATAGTGTTAATTCTAGCTCTTGGTATGACTACAATATTTGGCGGCTCCAGATCTTCGGAAAAAAATTGCTTACTGCGCTCACTTATTTTACCCAAATGGTAAGCACCTACAGCTAGAATTGATATAACTACCACTGAAGTAAAAGCTACTAGACCTATGGTCCACGAACTCCACGATGAGGAAGTCTCCTTGTTATTGTTATCTTCAACTGTCGTTGGTTGAATAGTAGTAGTTTCCAAAATGGCATCCCCTTCTGTTGTGGGATCAGGATCGTTGGTAGACTCGGTAAAGTCGGGATCTGTCACAGGATACGTCTCCAAGATATAATCATTTTCTGTAGTACTATAAGGTTCTATGGTAATATAATCATCAGGAATAAGCGAAGATTCTGTGGTATCATCTAAACCTACATCAATAGAGGTATCTTCAGTAAAATAATTTTCTGCATTCCGTTTTAATCTTGTCTTATAATTAAAATATTTATTTTGATTTACCAATGAGTTATCATCATGTTTAATGCTTTGAAATGCATATTTTGAAGCAATTTCACTCTCGATTTTAGTTTGAGGATTTATTAAATAAATTTTTTGGTTGCGATTTTCATTGAATTCGTATATCTTAATCTGAAACAAAATCAACATGTGTTTCAATTTAATGAATCTCTTATTCACTATTTTGTATATTTTTATGTAAATAATAATTATTATTCACCATACTTACACCACTACAAAAACTAATAACGAAATTAAAAACTAACAAAACATGTAAAAGATTCATAACTGGCATTGAACAGCCCTTTCAGTAACACCAAATTATTACAAATTTCCCACATTAAGAAAGTCTGTAGACGAATTAGTTTGGCAATCTTAACATCTCACTTTTTCTTTCTATGGCACTATCTAGAAACTGCACAAATTATAACTACTTCTCATGCACAGAATAGCTGCCATATTTTACAAAAAATCCCACACTTTCATCAATATATCCTCTCGGTCTCACTACACTAGTTTCAATCGTGTAAATGCTTTGTTATTAATAAGTAATATCTTATCTGCATTTTCTATCGGGTGCTTAACTATTTATGATTTGGTTTTATCCTGATTAATTTTTAAACTGTTCAACAGACTTTAACAAAAAAGGAATCTTATCAAATTTTACTAATCATAAAGTCAGCCGGCATCATGTTTTCTCTTACAGATCAAACGAATTTGCAAACGTTGAGAGAATGGAGTGGATGAGTATTGGTGATAAATTAGAAAAAAGCAAGTCCATCCTTAGTATCATATCATCTTTTGGACATATTTTGAATATCAGTTCAATAAATAATTTGGTAATCCAAATATTGTATTTCTTGTTAATATGAAAAATAATGAATTTGATTTAAATTGATGAATTTATTCTTATAATTTTTCTGATACCATTTACATGAAAATTAAATTACTTCTATGTCCATTTCAAGATAACAGGGAAGTACTGTAGGACCGACATTACCTTAACATAATTTGATTGATTATTTTTTAATTCAATGTTTTGCAGAATTTTTAGAAAAGTGCATACTTACAAAACTTAAAAATAACATAAGCTAAAAATAGAGTTACTAGAAAATAAAAACAATCAGATCAATAAGGTATTTCTAAATTTCGTTGTATACATTTTAAAATTTTATACTATTGTTTCAATATTCATAGATCTAGGTAAATTCACCAGTCTAGGCGTATTAATTTCGTTATCTATTGCAACTGTATTTTTCATGGTCCGTATTAAGTTTTTGGGTATAAATCGAACATAAATTCCAACACACATTAATCCTATTATACAAGCACTTGTGATCAAAACTATATTGAGTGGAGTCCAAAATACGAAACCATTACCATCATTTATTGAGCTCTCTGTTGTTAAATACTCTGTTGCCACCTCAATCGTACTTAACTCCATTGTCGTGCTCTCTGAAATCGTAAAAGATCCATTAGACGTAGTGATGATTGACTCTGTAGTAGAAACTTGAGGCCCAGTATCGTCCGTTGTTAAAGTTGATAAATTAATGGTAGTGGATGAATAATAATAGTCTGTTGTAATAGTTGACGATGACTCAGACGTGATTGGAAAACTGACAACATTTGTTGTCTTCGAGTTTGTCGGGGACTCCGATATTGACGTTGTCGTAGATTCTGTTGTGGTGTAGATTATTGTGTCTTCTATAGTAGTGGTTTGGGACGGTGATGATTTTGTTATATAAGTCGTAGTGTCTACTGTTTCTGTTGTTAAAGGTATCATAGATATTGCTGATTCTGTCGTTGACGTTATTGGCATTTCAGTTGTGAATATGACGTCTTCTGTTGTATAATCTGATGTTGTTAAAGATTCAACTGTTGATGAAATTGTATTTTCAGTTGATTGCTGCGTTGAAGGAAATAACGTATTTGTAGAGTCCGTTATATACATTTCAGTAGTAGCCGTAGAATTATCCAATAGAGGTTTAGTTTTTTCTGCAATTGGGGTATCAGTTTGAGTAACAATGGTAATGGTTGATGGTAATACAGTTGTGATAGATGAATTCATACTATCCGTTGAAAATTTGTCTGAATCAGTACCTGTGGTGGATTCATATGTCGTTGTTTTAGTCATAGAGACTGTTGCTAAAGGCATATCAAATGTCTGCGAAGGTTCTGTTGTATAAGTCGAAGATGTCGTAGATTCGACTGTGGATAAAATCTTTGTTTCCTGTGTTGAAGGAAATAACGTATTTATTTTTATTTTGTTTGTTGATTGAGAACTCTCAAATTCACTTGTAAAACCTGAAGATGTCGAAGATTCAACTGTGAATGAAGTTATTGTTTCGGTGGATTGTGATGTTGAAGGAAAAAATGTGTTCTGAGAGTCCGTTGTGTACATTGCAGTAATATTTGTAGAATCGTCCTCAGAAAAAAGTGTGGTTCCTTCTTCAGATGTCGACATTTCCGTGAATAACGTTGTTAAAGTAACGTCGGTAGTCGTGAAATTTGAAGGTATATCATTTGTAGATGGGAAGCTCTCATATTCTGTTGTATGACCTGAAGATATCGTAGATTCATATGTAGGTGGTCCTGTTATTGATATATAGTCACTCGTCATCGTAGAATTTGTATAGAGTGATGGTCTTTCAGTTGTAGACGACAAACTCAAAGAATCTTTTGTATAACTGGCAGTAAAATCTGGAATAGTTGATAACGTTGACAGTGATTCAGTTACGAATGGAGTGCTACTAAAATCCAAAGAAAAAATATCAAAGTTCGTGGTCTTTATAGTATTTTCAACTGTATCTGTATCTGTTGATATCAAGCCATCAGTAGTTAGTATTGTTGATGGCAATTCAGTTGTAGTCAAAGGGTTGATATAATCCATTGTAGAAATAACTAAATCGGTTTCAGTACTTTCTACTGTAAAAATACTTTTGGTTTCTGTTGTATAAGGAAAGTCAGAAGTATTATTCATCATTTGAGTTGAAAAATCATCCATTGACACTATAGTAGTAATAGAAGTTGACAGTGATTCAGGTGGATTCGTAGTATCAGCTCTATAAATATCAATTTTTGTAGACACTTCCACAGAAGTTGTTGATGATAGTTCACTGAAAATGGAAGTACTGACTGAGTCTATTGTAGTAAATTCTTGCTTCAATATTTTTCTACTTTCCGCAGCGGTTGGAGTTATTGTTTGTGTAACTGTATTATTGGAATCACTTGTGGCAAAAGAACTAGCAAAATTTGTAGCATAGTTTGTCTTATATTCTCCTGGTGTTACTATAACATTGTTTGAAGCTTGTCTTGATATTATTAATACTTCTGGAGGATTGATAATAGTTCTGATATCTTCGTTAGTTATATCTACGGTTTCAGTACAACTGCCAGTTAAAGCCAGCATGTTAATTTTATTGATTACAAATAGATCATGAGTATTTTTTAGAATTTGGGACGGTCTATACATATCTATTAAATATTGATCCAAAGCTTCCTGCACGAGCAAAGTATTCTGAAAATTGAAAATAATCTTTACATATGCATATTGGCGTACCGATCTAATATATGTTTCTGCATTAATACTTCAAGCTGTAAAGTTCATGCTATAAATAAATAAATATTTGCAATTTAAGAGTTGTTTAAAGTATTTTTTACCTCACGTAAAAAAGTTAATCTTTGATTTTTTTGGTTAGTATTATACTTACTTTATCATTCTTGATATTTTCGGAAAGTTCATCTGCATGTAATTTGTTAAATTTGATACAGTTTTCCTCACACGTTATTAAGATTAAATTTCCTTCACTCAGTGCATTCTGCAAAATTTCACTTATAGTCATAACTTCGTTTTCATTTAAATTATATACCTTTGCAATACTGTTTATCAGATCATCAGAAGTCACTAAATATCCTTTGGAGATTATATTATTTTTTCTTCTTAGTAGTTCACCATATGTGTAATTTTCAATATTATGAAAATCATGATCTAGCTGCGATATAACAACTACAAAAGCACAAAACATAATACCGAGTTTCAACATACTGATATAGAAATGAAATAGGTTAATATTGAATAGTAATTTCATAGACTTATCTTGATTCATATCAGATTCTTTATTCATATCTTAGATAATCTATGACAATTCATTCATATAAAATTATATATAAACTATCTACCGCTTTAATTAGCATCCGATTGCTATAAATAGTCTAATTATAAATGCTACCAAAAATGGATTGTGAATTATGATAAGCTTCCGAATCACTTGTTATAATCCATTTAAAGAAAGTAACTTTTCTCTATCTCAGGCTTTTACTGAAGGTTGCAACACGCATCACAATTCTATGTTAAATCTTTTTCCTCCCTTTCCCTATACAAAAATGGAAATCTTTCTTTATATATATACTAACCACGTCTCGTGGTTTCACCTGCATTATTCCTGAACCCGTAAACAAAATTTTATTTAAATCTATTCCGTAGTAAATAAATAAACTCTTGCAGCGTGATTTACACACAAACATCCAAACATCTAAACATACAAACTTTCACATTTATTATATTAGTATACACATACACATAAATTTTTTTTGCCGAGCTGAGCTTGTATGATTCTCTAATCTGATGGTTCTTTGTTATTACTAAAATAATACGTTATAATTTTACACAAACCCTACAACCATAGCCTGAGTAATTATTATTTACGAACATAATTATTTATTTATGGTGTACGGAAGTTCAATTAGTGGATGATATCAATCAACCGTTAATTGTCTGTTTATCGCCGAAATTTGAGATAATAACATCATAATAATTCCATTAATAGGGAGTTTCTATAAGATAAAATAGTGGTACCTACTTATTTCATATACAACGTGTCCCAAAATTCAACGATAATACGGCACCAGGTGGTGGGCCTACTCATAACTACTTGAGGAAAAATAAAATAAAAATTCAATCTGACTTATTTTTTAAATTATAAAAAAAATTGATTTGCTTCAAAAAATTTCACCTATTAAAACATTTTTTGTTACCATGTCCGCAGTTTTACTAATATTTCTAACTTTTCTTTTGTATTGGAAACTTAAGTAGCACTGCTATCCACCACAATCATTTAAATACCCAGAATGCATGTAGTTTTTACATAAAAAGCAATTGAAATTGTATTTTTCTCTAAAATTTCGAAAGATTTTTACTTTCAGTCAACTTTGATTCATTGTGGTGTAAAAAAAATGTATAGTCA
This sequence comes from Phoebis sennae, assembly GCA_001586405.1. NCBI lineage: Eukaryota > Metazoa > Arthropoda > Insecta > Lepidoptera > Pieridae > Phoebis > Phoebis sennae. The sequence continues at coordinate 83,168 of LQNK01000135.1, forward strand.
CCACTATGGCAAGTCTTATCAAGAGTTGACGCATCTATTCAAGATTATAAAATGGTAAAATACTTTTATTAAACTAGTAATAAAAATCGTACAGTTATCACAATCTATGCAAGTTGGGACACCCTGTATATAAGTGTAGCGACGTCTTGTATCAAAGGCCAAAACCCACTTTGGGGTCTAGCACCACCGCAGTATGTGGTACCATTTTATGTTAAAGCAGTCAAACGGAGCATGCGGTTCACCCGATGTTAAGTAACTGACTGACCCATGAACATGTACAACATCGGAGTGTCACAGAAGCCTTGCTGGCCTGAAGGAAGAAGACGGGATAAAGGGAGGATTAATGATGGGAAATTATAAATATACCTATCAAATCATAATAACCTTTTCAATTGACCTAAATCGTAAAACATTCATACAAAAATAAAAAGGCAGCACTTATCCTTTTATCAGTCGGTTGAGACATTGAATAAGCTAAACACAAGAGAAAATATTTAGATTTATTTCACAGTAAAATATTTTTCAACGTTGTCGCTTGCTTTTACCGTAAAATGGAAAGTATATTACCCATGGGAGGCCGTAAACTTTCAAATAGATGTCTCAAATAAATAATATTTGAGTTCCACTGGCTTTAGGGACGTAACTACAGGAATTATAGCGACCGTTATAGAGATTTATCGATGCAAATACCTTTTGCCGCATTTTATGATGTGATTTTTGGGATCCGTAATCAATGCTTCAATGATGCCTTTAAAATTGATGACTTGAATATCAATACATGGATTAATCAAGTATCCGAATAAGTGTGATTAGACGAAAAAAAAATTTGAGTATGGATACATAATTATTATAATTATAATTACCTTGTTACACAATTGTTTGCTAATAGTCCTCGGTTGGGGTGGCAAAAACAAATCTGACAAAACGTTGGCATAAATGCTTTTAATTTTCATTATTTTATTAGTCTTTGTCTCGCACTTCGTAACACAGTCATATTTTATTCTAAGAGCTAGGGCCATTTTTTGGTTAGGTGTTTGAGGCAAGCTGCAAACTTGATGCTTCTCCTATTATCCCCGACGCGTAACTGCAAACCTGACTGTTGAGTAGTGGGGAATTCTTTTTAATTCTTGTAGTTTAAAGTTTAAAGAATAAAAATAAGGCAGATGATTTATTTTGAGGTTTTAAAATTGCCAACCACATAAAAATGTATTCAAGGCAATTTTATTATTAATTTTATTATCGGTATTATTTATAGCTAAATATAGTATTCTCAATAAGGCAGATCTTTTTGGTGGGACTTTCTACATGTCCTTCACCAACCAATTCTTCAGTTCCATGTCGAGGTATAACAGGAGATGCATCAAACAAGTTTTCAGCTTGCCTCAAACACCTCCCCAAAAATGATGCTAGCTCTCGGAATATTTCTTCATCGTGACTGTCTTGTGGAAAATTCTCATTGAATCGCAATTTAGCAAGCCATTGACTCGTAATACACAACTTGTTAATAATGCATTCTTTATAATATTCTTTTAGAACAAGCTATGGTTAAGAATGTTGTAAAAATTTTACTTTCTTCTTTATCAGGTCGTTTTTATAGTATGGCCTCTCCTTTTTATTTAACGATTCGTAGAAAAGAAAAAAAAATAGATGAGGAATAAATTCTACGAACATCCTTTTTGGAAAAAATGAAACGTATTGTTATTACTTATTTAAGACTTAACTCTATCTTGGGAACTTTTAACTTAACTATCTCGGCATTTCTATACTATAGCAATGAATTGAATAGTGTCAAGTTAAAGTCTTATAAAACAACCCATAAATAAAGAATAGTATTTTACTAAAAAACCCTTACGAAAAGGGATTTAATATACATTTGGGACGAGACTCGAATATCTTTCGTGAATTTTAGGCGAATTTGCGAAATGGGCCACGCTGTAATCAAAGGTGTACAATATCATGTTCGTTAAACGAACGTAAAGGTTTTGTTACCACTAATGCTTTTATTTTATTTAGACATGGCTTAATTTTAGCAGTCTTATAAAACGTACGATTTGAAAATTAATATAATAATTCGTTAATCTTCAATTAGGAAACCCTATATATAATGCGCATTAACATTTAACTATTTAACTGCTGCCCCTAAAACGTAAAATGTGTATGTCATCTTATCATAACTTTTAACTTGAACAAAAAGAAGAAAAATATATCCAGCGAACAATGTTCGTATCCAAAGTATTTTTATAAGAGTACCGAAAAGTTCACAATGTCAAACCGAAACTTTCAATATTGGATTCCTTTCAAGTCGAAATGACCAATTTTGTCTGTTACACTCCACGGACAAAGCGCCTGATGGTTTATTTTATTCCATCATTTTATGTTCGTTTTAAAACATTTTGATTCTGTACTTTATGGATTTTACATTGTATTCTATGTCTTAATACCATCAATGAACTACAATTATATTTATAATGCAAAACTCTTACTTTTATATCCGATAAAATTAATTCTTTAATGATTAAATATTTTCTTTTCACCTCCATATACAAAAATTTCATTAGATAGAACGAATTTTTTAGACCACAGAATATACGACAAATATGTGTCAATATTTTCACCTACATGTCGATCGAACTCCGCGATTTTCATACCAAATCCAGCATAAAACGTTGTATTTGCAAACTCTCAAAGCGAGCGAATAGCAAAGAATCAAATGAGAATAGAATTCAAACAGTTCTTGTAACTTATAGTTAGAATTGAGAACACCTGCGGCTGAAGTTTCTGCTTTCGAATTTGAATTAGAATAGAGCTTGATTAGACTGACTTCATCGAGCTGAAATGCTCATAAATGAAAGTTTATTGATGTTTAGTAAGACTAAGTTCGTTTTGAAGTTACCAATTTGTAAATCTTCGTCTAAGTACGCTATTAATGGGATTCTTGGTAGCTGCCAACGAATAGAAAAGCGCCTTCAAATACACCAAATATTGCTTTTGTCCTTTTATTTTCTAATCATGTCACATCTAAAGACGAATAAAATAGGCTCAATTCAGTACACATAATAAATAAGCTCATATTACCGATTACTATTGCAGCATTTCTAGTTACTTATCTTGTTCCCACCCCGCCAACACAATTGAAAATAGCGTGCTATCACTCCAGAATAAAGTTAGTAATAAAAATTCAGAGAATCCCCTCAAATCACTGGAAAGAAAAATCTTCCCTTCAATTTGTAGAGATTTTAAAAGCTTTACAATTGCGCGGGTAAAATTTTCCCACCATTAGTACCCCATTCAGTTGAGTGACGTCAGAATCTCGTGGTTCGGAGCGAAATGTGAATTTGTAAATTGAATTATGTGTGTTTGTTGCTGAAATATGTATTCGCTAACTTTTCGTATGGAGCCGCATGCTTAATTTTACTGTTTATTCGAGGTTCAAAAAATTTGTTTTAATGAAGCAGTTCATCCTGTTGAGCCAGGCCGGCTGTGAATATATAGTTTATGTAAATTACAGTAAAATTATCGATTTTTGCATTCGCTAACATGTTGTTAAAATGATTTTAGATATCATCTAAGGCCATCGCCTTAGCTATTACCTTAAGATATGAACAAAGACAAGCACATTAAAACGGCAACAGCCGATAGAGATTATACTCGTAAATATAAAAAATAATTAGCGGTGTTATCTATTTTTATGCATTTCTATAAGTAATAAAATACAAGAATTACTCCATTCAGTAATGATAGGATTTTTAAAATAGTAAAAATAAGTATACAGAATAGAATTTATTATGTAAGCCACCACAAATCTAACAAACAAATTAAAACCTTTCAACAAAGGTTTCAAATAAAACTCCGTGTAATTAGAAAAGAAAAAGAACAAACTTTTTACCTGATTGCAGATTTTACGTGCACTTCGTTGAAAATTAAATTAATTCTACTCAGTGATTCACTTACAGAAAACTTCGTGACTTTTAACTTACTAGTAATAAGATGTTGTCTGCAAATGTTTAAGAAACACAGCTTTCATCAAAACTTTAATATTATTTTAGTATGTAAACTTTAATATTATATTAGCTTGTTTACCTAGTAGAGTAATCAATAGTTAAATGAATTTATCTTTTATTAAGTAGAAAAACTAGTTACTTGGGCGTACAGAAGTATTTTTACGAAAAAGTTTTTGTCTTTTTTGTGCGCCCCTTAAAGACGTAAATATTGATGATTTATTTCTGGTATTTGACACCATGATAAGACATTAGCCATTTCTTTTCGGTAATTAGCAAATTTAAAAAATTGCAGCGATCTATTAAGTAACAGATTGGATTTAATAACTCTAAAAACTAAAATTACTTAATTCAACTTTAGCTAGTTGGAAAAAAAAGGTATATTTTTTTAACAGTTTTATATCTAAAACTCTAACTTCTAAAAAACATTAAAAACATATTTACAAAACTACAAACACCTGTATCCTCGCCAAGATAACTTTTCTTCCAAACAGAAAAACAAGATGAAATTAATGCCGCCATGAAAACACTTCACCGGCTTATAATTATTAAGATCCCATTTAAAAGCTTTATATAAGGACGCCCTTTACAAGAAGATACAGCTTAAGATATTGAGTCAATAATATTGAAACGTGTAAACGTACCACAGATAATATAATACCTAGTTCACGGATGGATTAATGGATGGATGGCCCGGTTCCTATAAACGACGGACATAGTAAAACAGATACGAATCGTTTTCATCAACGAACGGTTTTAATTAACCAATCGGAACCAAGTTTGGTATGTTACCGCCACGTTTCATTGTAGAATGTCCTATTTTCCTACTATACAATATCATACAAAATAATATTTTTATAGGGACTAGGCATAAGCCATAAATATTATAATTTTTAGTACCGACATCATGGCATGAAGACCCAATCAAATCAAAATTAAAAATTTAAACTTAAAAGCCGAAATGCGTATTCTTTATTCGAATTTTTTTTTTGTTTAATGGCAAGAAGACTTCACTATTTGCCAGTGTCAGGTTTTAAGATTGGGAAACTTAAAAATTAGTAAAATACCTATTCGCCAAACATAAAATAAAATTTGATGAACTTAAACTATAAAATCGAAAAAATCTTTAAAATAAAACTACTATATGTTTAATAAACAAACCAGAGATTCATTAATATTAATATAATAATCATTATATTAATAAAAAATTGATAAAATACAGTACTTACATTTTTATGTTATATTCGAATTTCTATCTTGTGATTGCAGTAATTTTTTTGTTCTTATAAAAGTATAAATTGCTAGTAACAAAACTAATGTTAGGTAATTCATGACAAGTAACTCCTGCCTTATAGAAATGCAGTATATTTCTTAAATCAAACTTAAAACTGAGTTTCTAATAAACATTTATATTCAAGGGGTGCTTGCAAACTTTGTTATTTGCATTTGTTCGAATATAATCGCAGCTCTGTTTAAACCGTTTGCAAGATCTTACAAAAAAAAAAAATAAAATAAATAAAAATATTTTATTAACCAAGTTATGAGTTACATAAATTTATGTGTCCCTGGCTTCCAAGCTAGGCGCAACCTGTGGTATGAAAGCCAGTTCCTTCCTACGGATGAAAGCTGCTGGTTAACAATTTTAATTAGAGTAGTTAGTATTAACAAACAAAAGAAAAGATAGTAAATAAAATTAAGAGAAAATAAATAATAAAATATATAAATATTCTACGGTTGTGTGTGTGTGTGGGGTGTGTGTGGGTGTGTGTGTGTGTATGTGTGTGTGTGTGTGTGTGAGTGCGCAGATGTGTATATACCTAATTTTACTGTGTGTATGTATGAGAGAATCTAAGTTTAATTTCAAAAATTTAATATTTAATAAGACACTCAGTTTCGTCGTAGGTCAAATCTTTTAGCCAGTTTAAGGTAATATCCTTGAATTTGTAATTGCTTAAATGCCTGGTTCTGTATTTTCTGTTGAGGGTGTTGCACTATTAATTATTGAAAGAAGCCAGCTAATTACTCCAGGATGATTCACCGTGCTCCTTGTCTATTGTTTGTAGGTTTTATATCTCAAGGAACGATTGAATCTCAGACAATGACTTTTCAGAGTAAGTAGGTACTGGTATTTATGAATAGTCATCGGTTATGACTTATAAAGTACATATATTGTTTTGTTTGTTAGTGTATCCAAGAAAGCATCTCATAAAGAAAACTTAGTAAAAAAATTGTGAAAAACAAATAAGAATTACGGCCACAGTAATATAAAACATTGGGCGAGGTCAACATTTTTGAAAAAAATATAAAATCCTCAATATCCCAAAAACAGTGATATTTTCGTATGACCTAGATTGTTTTTTTTTTAATAGATTATTAACTCAGCTATCATCCCCCAAGAGATACTTCACTCATTACGGGACACCCTGTATAATCACCCGGCCATCTCGACTCTGAACCTCGCTTCGCTCGGTCGATAAATAAAAAGAAATTATAAAGATGTTAATAAGCGATTGATATAATGAATGATACCTGAAGTTAGGCCAAATATAAAAGCAATATTCTATAGTTACCTATTTTCAAATTCAAAGGCTTTTATTAGAAAAATTCAAAACTACCGTAAAACGGAAAAGTACGATCTACTTTGACAGCGACAGGACTGACAAATGACAGTTACGGCGAATGTTTTTGTTGACGTGACGATAAAAATTATGAGAAAATGTTATATTTCATACTTCAACAACTCTATTAATAACAAATCAACTTAAAATAGTCTTAAATAATTAATAGCAAATAAATATATTTAAATGTATTAAAATGGCCTTTAATAATTTACTTGAAGTAGATCCCGATCAACTATTCCAAACTCATTCCATTGCTGATATAGACCAGGTTCAAAAGAAACTACAGTATGAAATCGAGAGGAAAAGAGAAGAACTACGAGCCATGGTTGGGTGTGTACTTATAATCTTGTTTTCGAAAGCAGAACTTAAATAGTGCACACAAAAATTGACTTTATTTATGCCACTATTTTAGAATAAAATAAGTCTATCATCAATAAGAAGGGCTGAATTTGCATTCACTAGAATGCGATTAATATATTTTTTTTATCTTGATTGACAATAACATACCTGGTCTATAATTAAATTGATGTTATTTCATTGAATTTTCAGAGAGAGATACCGAGACCTAATACATGCAGCGGACACCATAGAGGAAATGCGGACAACCACAGCTAGCACTCTAAACCACATTGGTGACATGATGGGCATTTGTAAGAATTTGCATAACACACATTTGGTTGGCTTTAAGATACAAGATCAGTCAGCACAAAACAAAAAGTAAGATGATTTTATATCATATCATAAAATAAAATCTATTAAGTAGTTGTAGGGTGATTGCCACAACAGTAAAACATTCACATTTATTAGATTAGTATACTGAAGAAAGATTGATAATACTATTCAGCGGCCAATCACTACAGAGACCAGCCAACTGTGCAGATATTATAGTGCACAAGTGTTTGCGCATGCACATGTGCACTCTCTATTCCTTTACTTCAGTTTTCACACTTACATAAAAATTAAAAACACACTCGCCTCACCATCTTGACTCTGTGACATTGCTTTGCTTGGGTAATAATTTTACAATTTTGTTTACCTTGAAATAAGAAGTGTTGGTGATTTTTACAATAATAATATCTTTTTATTTTCAGTCTACAAAAGGACCCTATTCATGGTATCTCAGTGCAAATAAAGTTACTAATGGAAATACCAGAGAAAATATGGAAGTGTATAAATAACAACGATTTTATTAAAGCCGCACAGCTTTTTATTATGGCAAGACATGTTAACACTGGTATGATGTTATTAAACAAATTTAATATGACATTGACATTCATTTCACCATTCTTTTGCGATAAATTTAATGCCTTAACTCAATATATAAATTCTTGAATCTGCTTATTACCACAACATTTATATGCTTAATCTCACTATTATTTTGCAAATTTGATGCCTTAAATCAATAAATAAAATTGTGAATCTGCTTATTACTAGTATAAAAATAGGTGTTTTTAAAAGTAAACAATTTAAATACTACATTAGTATTCTAATCTCTTTTATATTTACTTAATTCTATAAATTTTGTATTAATTTTATATTTTTCAGGGTTACAACTTCAGATCGGCAGTAGAAACGATAAACAAAGCATGCAGTCTCTCCAACGTCTTGTGCAACAGCAATGGAACTCCATCAGCAACTTGAGCCAGACGATTGTGGATATGTGCAGTCAGAGGTTGCAGGACCTTGATATCAGTGTTGAGGTAAATATGAATCTACACACATATTAAAAAGAGGAAAACTTTGTTTGATTGTAATGAATAGGCTCAAAAACTACTGGACCAATTTAGAAAATTCCTTCACCATTCGAAAGCTACATTATCCACGAGTAACATAGCCTATATATATGATATAATGCTATGGGAGCGAAGCTGCGAATCGAAGCGAAGCAAATCAACTAGTGTATTCATATAGTAAACTTGAAAATTATAAGCAAAGCCTGCAATCCCTTTTATACCTTGTGCAACAATATGGAACTCCCTCAGCAAGTGGAGCCAAACTATTGCTGACTTGTTAAAAAAAGACACTAATAATGAAAGGTGAATTTTTGAAGTGGACCAATCTATGAAGTATGAAGAATATTAAAAAATGCTGAAAGGGGTTTAATGGTCGGTTTTGACGAAAATAAAAACAAATCATTGAAGTTTCCAAAAATTTATTTACTGCACAAAATAAAATAAAAAATAACCACCCTGATTTATTTCATCGATCAATTTCATTACTAATTAGAATTACTTATCGGAAAGTCAGTACTTTGCAATAAGTCAGCCAAAGTTTAGGAAAAATATTATTTTTGCAATTTTATTTAAATTTCATTACCAAGCAGTAAAACAATATGTTGGAGAATAAAAAAAAATTAAAACACTAATATATCATTTATTTAATTACTGATAATAATATTTACTGTTTTAGGTTGCCTGTTCCTGCCTCATAGGGCTTTACCTCCTCGACTCCAGATCTATGGTGGAATTATTAAAAACATTGATTACCTTACATAGCAACAACAGTTTGAAGTCAACGCTACAGTTTGACCTGCAAAAGATTTTGGAGGGAGATGTGAAGGCACAGATTAAAAATAAAATCGTTAATGGCGTTAAGATTGTGATGAAGACTATTGAGTTGATTTATTCTTGTTTTGTTGGTGAGTTAATATTAATTGCATATTTTTTATTGATCGGAATGTGAATGAATTGTTTAATTATGAAGGAAAATTATTGTTTAGTTATTTTTGTAATTCTTGTCATTCACTTTTCTCTGTTCTCGTAATAATTGAATCGTTTTTGCCTGGCATATTACAATTAATGGCTTTCACAAAGAATCTATACAAGAAATTAAAAAGGGATAAAATCTTAATAACTTTTGTTGCAGATAATAAAGGAGGTGTAGTTATAGAAAAATTGGAAGAACTGTATAAAAAAGATTCTGTACCATTATTAGAGTTGGTACAGTTCAGTGATCCTAATGCCTTAAACCTCCTACCGTCTGTGATATCAAACTATAGGTAAGTTAATTTCTTAATTTCTTAAGAAATATATTACCAGTAGAACCAAATATAATTTATATATTCTATCCTAAAGCTAATAATGAATACCTTGATATAAAATGTATCCCAACTGGTGGACTATAATTTTTCTAAATATAATTATTGTACTAAATTACGAATTATTCTGACCTCATCAAAAACTGAAATATTTAAATAGTCAAATATTGCATTAAAACAATGAAATGATATTGAATTTTGAAGTGAAACATGTTCCTTAAAAATGTAATTTTAAAATTGTTTGCCAAAAACCGTTTGACAAATGATATTGATTTTAGGAAACTTGCAAATCATATTTCTAGAAGTTTTAATTACTATTTAGTCACATTATATAACTTTATGATTTTAAGGTTAACAGCAAACAAATCAATACAAGCATTGAACAATGAGGAGATATCATCTTGCGTACAGAACTGGAGTGTATGGGTGAAAGAGTTTATTAGTAACAATGTTAACGCCTTGCTACAGAATGTCACTAGAGTTAGAGTGTTGCATGAAATACGGGAAGAGGCTTTTAAGATTGGTGAGTGATAATTTAAAAATTTTAGCTATCACATTATTTTCCTTATAAGTGGTAAAAAAATGTTCAATTAACAGATCATTAATATAATAAAAAAGTATTTTGTTAGTCTAACCTAGATTCAAACTATGTCTGTCACTAAATAATAGATGAGTTATAAATCTATACATATAATAAAATCGTAGACTAGCCGTGTCTGTACATTAAATATTTTCAAGAAAAAAATAGTGTTTCGTGTTTCGTTTATGATTCTAAACTCAAAACAATAATTTTTAGAATTTTTGTCTGTTTGTCTGTTTGTCTGTTTGTCGGGCGTTTGTACGCAGTCAACTCCGAAACGGCTTAACCGATTTAAATGCGATTTTCGATTATCTATTACGGGAAGTCCCCCGGAGGTTTTAGTGTTTGTTTCATTCAAATCGGTTAAAAAATAAAAAAGATATGAGTGTTTAAAGTGATCATACATCAACAGTGCGCGTAG
>LQNK01000135.1:101913-118559 GCA_001586405.1 Phoebis sennae
AAGTGTTACTAATAAATGAAATAAATAGAGATAAAGCTGCGAACATCCTCGCAGCCGCTGATTCTCAGTGGTTCTCCATCTTACCAGTGGCCACTCCCGCCAATTTGCACAAGAAACAAGGTAAACCGGTAAGTGTTACTAATAAATGAAATAAATAGAGATAAAGCTGCGAACATCCTCGCAGCCGCTGATTCTCAGTGGCTCTCCATACTACCAGTGGCCACTCCCGCCAATTTGCACAAGAAACAAGATAAACCGGTAAGTGTTACTAATAAATGAAATAAATAGAGATAAAGCTGCGAACATCCTCGCAGCCGCTGATTCTCAGTGGTTCTCCATACTACCAGTGGCCACTCCCGCCAATTTGCACAAGAAACAAGATAAACCGGTAAGTGTTCACTAATAAATGAAATAAATAGACATAAAGCTGCGAACATCCTCGCAGCCGCTGATTCTCAGTAGTTCTCCACACTATGAATGGCAATTCCCGCCATTTTGCAATTTTTACTTACTTTTTTACTAAAAGTTTTCATATTAAGGTTATGTTGATTGATTTAACTTATTATTTCATAGGATTGAAAAAAAATGCTTTCATTTCTTACAATTATTTTGGGGGCAATTCTAATGTCGTTATCTTATTTCTGTAACAGAACAACAATTTCTTCAACTTGTAGAAGCTGTTGGTAAATATTTAATGTCCTGTGTGATTTTAGTAAAAACGAAACCTTAATATAATTATTAATATTCTAATAACTTATGTGTTTGACGATCATAATTTTATGAAAATAATGTTTTTTTTCTGTTATAATAATTAAAATGCACGTTTGAATAAGCATGCCATTGTTTTGTTGCATTTAATTCCTAGTTCCTGGGAAAATAATAAAATAAGTGTGCAAAATTGTGTTATAAATCATTTAAAATTAATATTTTTAAAATGTTGGTTAATCTGCTTAATTAAACATTTATATTTCAAAATTCAGTAACCTAATGTTTTAGTTTGTTTGTTCATAATTAATAAAGAAACCATTTTTCACCCATCTAACAGTTACATCTACTAGAAAGAAAAAGTTGACCAGTTAATTTTACATTAATATTAAGAACATCCTTAATTTCATCATTTATTCAAAACCTGTTGTAAAAATATATAAAGTGAACTAATAAATTGTAGAAATAGTGTACAAAATATCCTTGAATAAATAATATACTTTAATAAATTGTATATATTATTTTTAATTTGCAGACGAAAAAGAAGCAAGCACCGTTAGCAAGTCCCAATAAGTCGCGGTCAGAAATTTCTGAGTTAATGACAAGTTCTTTGCCCATTAACTTTGCGAACGCGCGATCAGGCGCCGCCTCCTTCTTTAATTCTATGACGTCTGATTGGTTTAGCGGATAGAAAAAAGAAATTTAAAACAAAAAAAATCTTGTAATGTGAAACTGTATTTTTCAAAGTGATATTTAAAGATATCGATAATATTATGACGTCAAAATATGTAATTTATAAGTGTTAATGTTAGTAATTGTAAATTAATGTTTATTTAAATGGAATGATTTATTATTTAATAAAAAATAATACATGGCTTTTGTTTTATTTATAAAACTTGTTTAGTGTATCTGTTATGTATGAGGTGTATGTGACATACATACACATCCATTAGTACATATAATAATCATTAAATTACTTTAAAATAAATGAAGAATGAGCGAATAGTTTGTGCAAAAATGACTATTCATAAGTACTTTGTAAATAGTTTACATGAATAAAAATATTTTCTATTCTATTCTATTCTATTCATTCATTATTTTCAACAACAGCAGTGAATTGCAAACAATACTGGCTTTCTAACAGATTTATACAATCTACAACTTCATTACAAAAGGTCTAATATTATATTCAAAACTATTCTTGCTGTCCTTCGCTACATTTGTTTTTATAACATGCTAAAAGGACAACGTGGATATGTATATTTAATGATCAATATCGTAGAATTCTCCAAGTAAAATTCATATTATAGCCACAGATAATATAATAGATACTATACTAGTTATAGCCAAGATCTGGGAATAAATGGTGTTACGGGTACTTAAACATCCTACAACAAAGATTGCCCAGCTTTATATACGAATTCTTTGTCACATTCACATAAATATTCGTTATTAAAAGAAACAACAATGTCATTACAAAATGTTTATTCACAAATAATATACAGTCATACAGTTAAATATTAAAACTACAAAACTAGCCTAGCTGTCCTTCTTCTGTTCAGCCTGTCTGCCCAGCCTCACGTTGTCATAACCATCAGCATATCCCCCGAAGTAGTTACCACCGTATCTGGAGTACCCGCGGTCGTAACCAGAGGAGTAACCCGGGCGGTTGTATTGATAACCGTTGCTTTGGTAACCGAGGTTGCTCTGGTAGCCGGGCCTGTAGTTGGGGCGGTAACCTGCAAACAGTACGTAATTAAATTGTGTGAAGCTGAAAATCCCCTTTTTTGAATGACTATGACGATCTACATGAGTTTATTCTGTTAATGTATTATTCATTTTATTACATTCTTTGACTTACAGAAATATACACGTACAAAGAATACGATTAATACAAAACTTGACTTAAATAAAATAGCGTACAACTAGCGATGAACGGTAATTGGGAATGTAAAAACTTATTCAAGCAGCTTGCGTACGGAACAGGCTAAATAAGCCGTCAGCGAAACTATACTGAACAGCTCGGTGCCCATACTCCACATGCCCCAGAGCATAATTATGTACATAGTACATGGTGTATGGTTTTTACACTCATGAATGCAACGAACATCAATAATTCAATGTTCTATTTATTTAAGTACCTATACGTAGTTATTTATCATTAAAAATATAAATCAAATTTCGTGTTGAAAAAACACTTTGGAAGTTATATAAATGACTATTGTATTAAAACTTAAAGTAGTATATTTTTGCCAAAGTCGACACCAACAATCGTTTAATAAGCTAAAAGGAAATGACTCAGCTTGTAGAGCGACTCTTAGTATAATTCTACCATAATTATAATATATAATTTTGTAGGTACATGCAGGCGTAAATAAAGAAACCGATCTGTATAATAAGTCTTATAGCGTATTTTTGAAAAAATTAACACTATGTACTTGTTATGTTTCTGAAAATTTACTTATATCTTGATATTTGAACACTATACTTACAAATAATATTATTATTACCATATTCGTATTCACAAACAATACTTATGTCAGTAAAGAGCAACACTATGCAAAGTAAGACTTTCTTTAGCGTTCCAAATGGCAAGTCACAAACAATAAAAATTTAAAATAAAGGCTTCCTGACCGACCGCCACTCAAGTTATGTCTCTAAATTGACTTTACTTCACTACGTTCACGCACTGTGAGAACGTATAGTATTAATTATGAATACGCATGATATATTATAGTGTATAACTCACCACCAATGAGGCTTGGGCTGTACCCGCTGTAACCACTGTATCCGTTGTAGCCTCCGAGGCCTTGGTTGTATCCACCGAGGCCTTGGTTGTATCCTCCGAGTCCCTGATTGTAACCACCGAGTCCCTGGTTATAACCACCGAGTCCTTGGTTGTAACCACCGTACCCAGAAGAGTAGCCGTTGTATCCGCCGTAACCACCTAAACTGCCTGAAACAATAATCTCATTAGGACAACATATAATAAATAGTGCATAAATATTTGTACATACACACATGTGCATTCTCTATTCGGTGACCTGATCGGCGCAGTAGATATGTCAATGGTCATCTGCACCGGACGGTTTGATCCCCACGAGTAGAAAATTATTATTTGATGAATATCGTAGTTTTCTACGGTCTGGATGTTAATTTATCATGTATTAAAAAAGTATGTTTAAGTATTTATATTATTTATTTATTTACTCTCTTATCGAAAGGGTTATGGGGCAGAAGCCCAACGCAACTGCAGAGATTTGGTGCAGAATCGAAGACTGCTTGCTTTCCGAAGCTAGGGGGTATACAGACACCAACAACTTCCTAAGTCAGGGCCGTTACCGAAATTTTATTGTTCCAAAAATTATGCACGTGTAACATAACTTACGTTTAACGTAAAGGGAAAGTCAATTACTCTTCTTTAGAATACTGCACGTGTACGCTTAATTAGGAAACAAAAGACTAATCGCTTGTTATTCAAAGAGATATATTTACGTACGAAAACTCATTCAACACTTTTTCATACAGTTCAAACATATTCATGTTATATATTCATATTTTACAATATTGACTGACTGCATAACACTGGCTATGTCGTAAGCTTGGTTTTTAATTAAGTCAGGTTTTTCATTGTTTAATAATGACACTATTTTCATTAAGAATTGAGTTCGGTATGCTTGAAAAGCATTCTTTTAATTAGCTTAAAATTATCTGAAGTACTTTCAAATTTAAAGTTAAAACTTCAGTCGACCTAATTAATACTGTTGACTGATATGGTGTATAAAATATATATATACCGCATTCTCATTCAAATAAGTACAATACAATACTAAGAATTCATAACAAGCAAAAAACAAAAACTATAGAATGACCTGGACATTCTTCAAGTGTTCTTTAACCAAGAATAAATATATCACCCATTGAATGCATAAATAAATATTGTAAATCATTGATGGAATGTCAGGGTTCTACAAATTCAGAGACAATAGGGTTGCTTGAACCGATGCATTATCATATGCCGACGTAAAACGTGATCTGAGAACTAAACTCAAATCTCTATAGAATAGCTGACATTAATAACCGTCACAATAACAATAAATGAATGCGATTATTAATTACCCTCATTATGTGCAATTTATATTTTATATTAATTTGAATCAGCGAAATATGAATGCATGAAAAAATACGTCTCTTAAAATACGTCTTCTCATCGTTATGATCTAATAATTTTCTTGCTATATTATTAATTGAATTTATATCACATATTTTTATATTGATAAACTGACAATTAGCTAGTAGATATGACAGTATTTGTAGCGCCGGAGGATTCGATTCAATCCCCATGGGTAAAATCATTATGGTAAACATTAAAATTTGCTACTATACTTGTGGTTATTCATCAATAGTCAGTATATTATCGTAAAAAGTATGTTATTACTTGTAAAGTTTCCATAGCACAAACTTTGCTAAGCTCGGGACTAGAAAGCGTTGTGACAAATGGCCAAGCATACTTATATATAAAAAAATGAATAGATACCTTGTCCCTGGTAACCCGAATAACCGGAGTACCCATCATAACCACCGTAACCGCTGTACCCACTGTACCCCGGGCGCAGTAACCCGTAACCGCCGGTCCCTCTCGAACCATAGGCTCTGTTGGCCTCGGTGCCTCTTTGACCCCAAGTCACGGTCAGTAAGCAACATAACAAGAAGAGCTTCTGAAAAAGTCGAGCAAAAACTATTGTTAGTTCACATCGTCTTGTTTTATTCATTATGAGCCATTTAATGGGTTGAATAATTAGTTTTTTGTGCAATTTGAGATCAGTACGATTGACGCTGTATGAACATAATATGGTAAAGAACTTAATAATTACAAGGCGCAATAAGAATGATAAAGCTGTATATTTATAAAAAATATAATATATTGATCACAAAATAGATGAGGCGATGCTCAGTACGGCAATTCAAAGCTAGTTTTTTTTAATTCGAAACATTATCAAGTGATCCTAATTTTAGCAAAATTCAAAATTTAATTTTAAAGTTTACGGTGTTTATATATAAAAAATATTGTTTTGCTACTACTAGCTAAACAATAGCCTTACCTACAAGTAGGAAACCATTATTGTTAATCATTTCCTGTCAAGATGATTCAAAAATAAACGAACCCACGTGAACTTACCTCGTACATTTTTCCGGATAAAAAATAAGCAAAATCCACTCAAAACCGTTCACTGTTACAGTCGAGTTGAAATTGTAGCAAGTCTCAAGATGTATGCGTTTATATTGAGTTCGGACCGTCGGTTTTTACGTCGCACGAGCACCAGATAATTGATCATTGTTTAAGATTTTTGTCATCAGCCTATATTTGCAAGATGTAGTAACTAGTATTAGGTCCTTAAAACAAATAGTAGCCCTGTGCCAGTTTCCCTTTGGGGAACAATGTTTATATTGCATTCCTAGCATAACCTTCGTAATCCTACATGGAAATCTTAATTTCATGCTTTTTTAACCACCACCTTAGAATGTACATTGTTGGAATCATTTTCATCTATTATATAATGATTTGATTTTGGTCTTCATCTATCTATATTATGTATGTATTTACAAAAAAAGTATGTATGTCTATCATTTATCTTGTTTCAATAGAACAAGCTTAACTTAGTAGGGGACTAGATGGTGTAGTGTTAAATGTATCTGAATATTTATTTATTTTATTGACTTTCGTTTTTCGTTACTTATATGCGTCCTGAGATCAAGAAATAAAAATATAGTGAATCCCATGCTAGGATTCAACCAACGCTGTGAAACAACCAGCGTATCATTTATGACTATTGAAATATTTAAATTACCTATTTATCAGTAGGTAAAGGTTTTTCTGATACTATTATCAGTTAAGAAATTAAATAGTGAATATTATGCGATGGTAAGTTAACACAAGGTCAAATTAAATAAAGGTTTATTGCAAGTTTATTAGAGAGCATGACTCAGTACCAGGACTATAGTCTATACTGTATAGGTACGGTTTACAAATAGTAAATGAATCCAAACGCGGCAAGGATAATAGCAAACGCAAGGATGGAATACATAACGCTATGTTATTGTTTATTTGCATGTGCTTAATAATCATTTATGATTAGATCATGTTACATTACGTTAAATTTGTTCCAAATAAGTGTGTAACAAGTACTCAATTGTCCCTTTTTCACCAACATATACTTTCATTAGATTTTTTAACAACAAAACATGTTTCATCAGTCTTGGTTTAAAAATTTAAAATGATACATAAAATAGCTATATTCGGGTTAGGTTAGGAAAATTGGTGAGTTAGATTTAGTTAGCTTGAGCTTTCGGTTTCCATCATTCAAAAAAGCATGTGGGATGTTAAAACATCTTTGACTTCCATGTCTTTAACTGAACTCACCAATACTGACTTCGTGACATAATTTTGCGAACCTAAAGAAACGTAAAGGTTTTTTTTTAATTTAATGTTCTTCAAAGCAGCACAAAGAGCTTAACGCTTAAATCTTCCCAATAAATCAGTATCCGTTTAATATTAGGTCGGACCTTTGCAATCAGGACAACATCAAATCAAGCAACCTCAAGACCCCGTTCCCAACACTTCATAACACCCATTGTATTACATAAGCGACCTTGAGCGGACACCGGTTTATTTAATGTGCGATATTTGTATCGAAAGGTGAAAGTGGTTACTTTTAACTTTAAATATCACCTTAAATGTGAAGCGCCATTTTTTGAGCAGTAACTAATTGATCAACATATATCTGTCGAGGTCACACAATACAGACGAAGGGAAATACTATTTTTAATTTTTTACCAGAAAATGAGACTTTCCAAGAAAATGATTTATCTATTCTTGAAGTAAATCAGGCCATCAGGCACACTGCATATGTCAATTTCAACTTCCACCAATCTAGAGACATCAAAGATCCTTTCGGAAGACTTTTCTTCTCCTACGCCTTCAACCTTTTGCTTTTAGTTTCTTCTTGAGAGAAAAAAAGTTATTTATTGTATACATTTCAGTAATATTTGTAGAATTCACTGAAAAAATGTAGTCCCTTCTGTAGATGTCAATGTTTCCGTAGATGTTGTAATGTTGTTCATGTCTAATATAAATTTTAAGATACTAAGATTTCGAAGGAAATTACATACAAGAGCAATCTTCTTATCATTGTCACAGAAGAGCTCATAGAAATCATCGCAATTAACAATGACTAATACATAATTAGTGTCTTGTATATTTCTGCTCGTTCTATTAGTTTATTTGTGAATAAACTCGCGTGTCTGATTCTTTGATCATAATTATTTCACGACAATGAATGACGTTAAAAATTACGCGGTTGTGAGAAATATTTGAGGTTATATGATAGACGTATCTTGTGTCTATGATGCGTTTTTATGTTTTTTTATTTTATTTTGCGCAAGGATGAAGTTAACTTATCCATCTGCAATAAATAGTTGTAACTTACCGCTTACGTCATATTGATTCTTACTAAGGGTAAGTATGACTCTAGGTTAAGGTAACCTACTGATGTCAATAAATTCGTACAATTAACAAATGTACCATTTAAACAAACCTGTTCCATATTGCTACCCCGTGAGGGACCGGTTAGAACACGTATGTGGCCATCCCATTTCTACACATGGGTATAGTAAGGGGCGACAGAGAGTAATTCTGATGCATAACATCTTCAGCAATAAAGTAGTAGGAGTCGAGCATAGCACGATTAGGCCAGGCTTGAACCGGTGAAATTACAACCCCCTAGCGTGAAGCAGTATTGCTCGGAGGCCTGTATTTCTTCTCCCATCTTGTTTTACTCCCCTGCCAACTTTCTATCATTATTCCCCTCCTTATTCTCTCCCCTTCCTTTAAGCTGGCAAGGCATCTGCGTCACTTTGATGTTGTATATATTCATGGGCTACGGTCAGTCACTTATCTTCAGGTGAACCACATTCCCCGCTTACCTGCTATTATATAAAAAAAATACTATGCATACAATAAACAAAGAGTCGAATTCTATTCTTAAAATTATCTTTTTCTTTTCCCTTTAAGACATCTCTTCGCTTGCTTTTGAACTTATTTAAGAACAATCGTTGGAAAATGATACTATGTATTATTATTAATTGCTACAATACAATACACATATTAAGTAGTAATGAATCTATTTTTGTGATATTTTTTATACATTGTGAAATTAATGTTTATTTTTATATATGAATATGTATTACAACTGCCATGACTCACAGTAGAAACTTGGTTTTTATCAACGAAACACTTTGACCCCGAGTTTACATATAAGGCATGAATTTAGGAAGTGTGTAAAAGCCTTAATTTTTAAGTAATAAATGCTCGGCATTGGAAGTGGGTTTTCCCCAAGGATGTGTTGCAAGCCTTAGTGGTCTATTAAGGTCTTGGTAATCAGCTTTTACGCAGTGCCTACCTGGTGTATGTTATGTAATGCACTGATATAATTAAGCTTATAACTGTCTTTTTTAACAAGCGTGTTTCATGAATCAATACAACTTGAGAGACCACCGTGATGGTTTAAGTATTTATTTATGTAATATTAGCTTTTACCCGCGGGTTCGCTCAGGGTCTATCAACACAACGTACTTATCACCTAATCCAACTAATAGTCTATTTGTATACTAAATTTCATCAAAATCGGTCCAGCACTTGGACTGTGATTGACACACAAATGTTCACATTAAATGTCTTATTATTTAAGGTTAAGGTTTTTATCAGGAATTTTAGCACTCTCTTGTTAGCACTTCGTATAAATTAATATTTAGTTTATGGCTTGGAATGGCTTATTTTCTTGCTCCTTGTATTGTTTTCAAATATAAACTGGTACGCTGCATATCAAACAAATGGAATAGACCATTGCTGTATCCACTGTGCCAATTAGGTCGTCTTATAGGTAAAAGATAATTGCATACTTTTTTTTATTATTAAGTGTTCACTTCTTCCCATTGATCCAAAAATTATATGCAAGTAGGTTCATTTAAAACAGTCCGATTTATTTTTTTATACACATACATATTTTTTTATATCTAAGCTGATCCGCGCAGCTTCGCGACCATAGTATTATTTTATATACGTAGCTTTTCAATAGTGAAAGAATTTTTAAAATCAATCCAGTAGCTTTTGAGCCTATTCATTACAAATAAACAAGTTTTCTTCTTTATCATACTAGTGTAGATTATATATGTGTACTCTACGTTTTCTATCTTAAATAATTACTAGGTGTAGTATTCTCTATAAGCCATAATTAAGTTTGAACATATCATCTATACATCATGTTCTATTTATCCATCCTAATTCGGAGTTAATAGGGCAATAACATTGAAGGTCCACACCGCCCGTATACAATGACGTGACGTCACACCACCGTTATGACGGACAGACAAAAGAATTACGTTCTACTGATCCACAGGAACAAGATTATTTTTTTAATTTGATTATTGAATATAGCAGACCTTGTGCAAAGGTCGCAAGTAAGAATTGAAAATACTATACCAAGATTAGGCAGTGTAGGAAACTAGAACATTTAAAACTAAAAGATCCGTTTCGAACGAGAATATTTTTCTTAAACCAAACCTTCAAAATTAATTCATTACAACATTTTTGCTGCTTCAGGCCCCCTATTTACAAATGCGAATCCCATCGGAAAGTATCGAAAATCGGAATAATATTCATACAAATTTCGACGGAGACATCTTCATTCCAACCCGAGTCGGGTTTGTGAATCAGTGCCCAGATGAAAATGCAAATGAAAATAAAGTGTGGGTAGTTTTGCCTGATACCGCTTGTCTCTAGATACGGGCCTAGGTAACATTGTATAAAAACAGACAGATAAGTCTTATTATTGCCTAGTATTTGAATAAAGATACCCTAATTCCACGAAAATAAAGGATTACCTTAATTCAATATAAGGACTTGCATTACATCGATAAGATATTCCACGCGGATGATTGGTCGATGTGCAACAACCGCGTATCAAAAGATAATGTCGATTATTGAAAACCAGAAGCCCATAATACTCTTATCGAAATATTGATCCTTAATCTTTTAATTGATTTTTCGATCCCATTTATTCAAATTTTATGGCATTATTCGTTTAAAGTTTTACATAAAATTAAACACGTAATACAAAAATTAAATTTTAGTTTTATCTATGTTAAAATTTAATCGAAACTTCCTTAAAAGATCCCTGTGTTAGATTACACGATGTATTACAAAAATTACTTACAAACCGATTTCAACTATTTTATAACATAACTTCTACAGATTTGTTATTTAGTTGTATCATAATTTCGGATTAAATGGATTAAAATATAATTCGATGGAATTTTTCGGTATCAGCCTGTAATCTCATCCGGTAGGTGTCTCAATTGATTTATAAATGATATCATGACCGATTATTATTAAAAAGAAGCCCTTTATTAATTAAACCAATTATATATGTAGGGATTTTTAATTATGTCGTGTTTAGGTGTATCTGGTATACGAAACGGAGATTTCCTATATTTCACTTGGGTTAACGATACATAAACCTATTTTTGTAATTTTATACTATCCAATCTGTATAATAAATGATAATTATTAAGCTCAATATATATAATATAGTGACACACTGTATATTCCTTATCCTAAAGGATTACGGTGCGCATTCAAATTTTTAATACCTCTTTGGACAATTTAAAAATACACAGACAGGTGAAATGAAAAACAAGAAAATTTAGAAAACAAAATGTTTTAATAATTTAAAATAAATAAGGTACTTAGGATGGAACTTAAAACTATTACTTTTTACTTTATTCATGCATTTAGAACGCATGCAGATACTTTAGACCTATGTTTAAAATTACATGAAATCGATTTCGCTTATAGCCTCTTGCTTTCCCTATTTACATTTAATTTATACATTAACAACTAGCTCAAAGGTACAATAGCTTCTTAAATATCTATTAATATACAAATATTATTTTAACTTAAAAGTAATAAATATCAAAATTTACAGGACCCGCCTTTTATCAGATTAGTATTTAAACACTATTTTAGATCATTTGCGAATTACACAATATTAGACAATATTGTATTCTTTTCCAATTTCGTGACTCTAGGAATGCGAATCGGCCTAGGTAAATTGTCTAAATTATCTATAATTATAGTACTTTTACTTTGACCTTTTCGCCTGCCTAAATAGTAACAAATAACAGCAACAATAATCACAAATATGAGACAAAGTAAGACAACCATTGTTATTGTGAAAGCATTCCAAAAACTGTAACAATCAGCCTCAGTAATAGGATTTTCTGTCGTCAGTATTGTGGTCAGAGAAGCTGTCGTGTATGGTACTTCGGTTGTGTCACTTGTGGTTAAAGTCCAATCGGATGTCGTTATATTTGGATTTCTGTTCGTTTCGTCTGTTTCTTGTGTCGTTGTTACCGGAGTTACCGTTGTTGGAGAATCATCTTCTGTTATGGGTGGTCTTGAAGTAGTGTAATCTGGATTATTGCCACCTCTAGTGGTGGTCGTTTCTTCTGAACTTGTGTAAGAGGTTGTATAGTACGGTGTAGTTTGAACATCTGGGTATGTATTTGTGTCGTCCGTGTCTTCGTCGTCCTTTTCTGTTGATGCTGTTGATTCTCCTTCTGAAGTCGTTGTTATATATTCAGAAGTTGTTTCTTGTGTCGTCGTAAATATCGGCGTTGTCGTTGCCTCCTGGGTTGTATGAACATCTGGCGTCGTTGTTGTCGCTGCTTCCGTTGTAGTTGTAATAACTTGTGGCGTCGTCGTTGTTGTCACTTCTGGCGTTGTTGTAGTGGGTTCCGGTGTTGTTGTTGGCGCTTCTGTCGTAGTCGTTGTAACCTCTGGTGTTGTTGTTATGGATTCCGGTGTTGTTGTCGGCGCTTCTGTTGTTGTCGTTGTAACTTCTGGCGTTGTTGTTGTGGGTTCTGGTGTTGTTGTTGGTGCTTGTGTAGTAGTCGTTGTAGTAGGTTCCGGCGTTGTTGTTGGCGCTTCTGTTGTAGTCGTTGTAACCTCTGGCGTTGTTCTTGTAGGTTCCGGTGTCGTTGTTGGCGCTTCTGTTGTTGTCGTTGTAACCTCGGGAGTTGTTGTTGTAGGTTCGGGCGTTGATGTTGGTGCTTCTGTTGTTGTTGTGGGTTCCGGTGTCGTTGTTGGTGCTTCTGTTGTTGTTGTTGTAACTTCTGGTGTTGTCGTAGTAGGTTCTGGTGTTGTTGTCGTTGTTACCTCTGGCGTTGTTGTTGTGGGTTCCGGTGTCGTTGTTGGTGCTTCGGTTGTAGTCGTTGTAATCCCTGGCGTTGTTGTAGTGGGTTCTGGTGTTGTTGTTGGCGCTTCTGTTGTAGTCGTTGTAACTTCTGGCGTTGTTGTTGTAGATTCGGTCGTTGTTGTTGGTGCTTCTGTTGTTGTTGTGGGTTCCGGTGTCGTTGTTGGCGCTTCTGTTGTCGTCGTTGTAACCTCTGGCGTTGTTATTGTGGGTTCCGGTGTCGTTGTTGACGCTTCTGTTATCGTCGTTGTAGCCTCGGGCGTTGTTGTTGGTGCTTCTGTTGTTGTTGTAGGTTCTGGTGTTGTTGTTGGTACTTCTGTTGTAGTCGTTGTAACCTCTGGCGTTGTTGTTGTGGGTTCCGGTGTCGTTGTTGGCGCTTCTGTTGTCGTCGTTGTAACCTCGGGGGTTGTTGTTGTAGGTTCGGACGTTGTTGTTGGTGCTTCTGTTGTTGTTGTGGGTTCTTGTGTTGTTGTTGGTACTTCTGTTGTAGTCGTTGTAACTTCTGGCGTTGTTGTAGTGGGTTCTGGTGTTGTTGTCGGTGCTTGTGTAGTAGTCGTTGTAGTGGGTTCCGGCGTTGTTGTTGGCGCTACTGTTGTGGTCGTTGTAATCTCGGGCGTTGTTGTTGTAGGTTCCGGCGTTGTTGTTGGTGCTTCTGTTGTAGTCATAGTAACATCTGGCGTTGTTGTTGTTGTGGGTTCCGGTGTTGTTGTCGGTGCTTCTGTTGTTGTTGTTGTAACTTCTGGTGTTGTCGTAGTAGGTTCCGGTGTTGTTGTCGTTGTTACCTCTGGCGTTGTTGTTGTGGGTTCCGGTGTCGTTGTTGGTGCTTCGGTTGTAGTCGTTGTAATCTCTGGCGTTGTTGTAGTGGGTTCTGGTGTTGTTGTTGATGCTTGTGTAGTTGTCGTTGTAGTAGGCTCCGGCGTTGTTGTTGGCGCTTCTGTTGTAGTCGTTGTAACTTCTGGCGTTGTTGTAGTGGGTTCTGGTGTTGTTGTTGGTGCTTGTGTAGTAGTCGTTGTAGTAGGTTCCGGCGTTGTTGTTGGCGCTTCTGTTGTAGTCGTTGTAATTTCTGGAGTTGTTGTTGTGGGTTCTGGTGTTGTTGTTGGTGCTTGTGTAGTAGTCGTTGTAGTAGGTTCCGGCGTTGTTGTCGGCGCTTCTGTTGTAGTCGTTGTAACTTCTGGCGTTGTTGTTGTGGGTTCTGGTGTTGTTGTTGGTGCTTGTGTAGTAGTCGTTGTAGTAGGTTCCGGCGTTGTTGTTGGTGCTTCTGTTGTAGTCGTTGTAGTAGGTTCAGGCGTTGTTGTTGGCGCTTCTGTTGTAGTTGTTACGTCATGCTCGTAAATGTTACACTCGCCTTCATAGTTTGGTGGGATGTAACGGAACGAGTCTACGAGAACAACCGAGCCGGCTGCGGCTACCCCGAGCATTGTTACCTGAAACAATGAAAGAAGATATATGAATATTCATGTTTACAATCAAACGTTATATAATAATCGCAATTTTAAAGAAAAAATTAAATGAATTTATTTCGACACATGTACATATGAGTTAAATAGAAATAATATTCGACCACCCAATCTTTGTAACGAATTTGACTAGTTTTTATACAGATTGTATTTCCTTTTGAACCTTGTTATTGCCTTTCGGCATCACTCGAGTCTTCGGATGCACTGCATCTGTCTTTTATTCTCTAATCTATGAGTCTTTAATTTAATTTGTCTGTTGCATGATGTAAAAAAAATAAAATAAACAATTTTATTATCGAATTTAATTCTCGAGTTGTCGTTGTGCATACATAGAAAGATACAATCCCTAACCCATATCGATTCTAAGGCTGTAGTTGGCTCACTCTGAATTCAAAATACAATACTTTTTGTCAAAAAATAGAACTTTTTTTAATTCTACTTTTAAGTGTGAGAAAGTTGGTTCTATTTTTGGCTGAATATTATTAGTTTTTCATAACCAGTGATCTGTGAAGGGCTATCATCATAGCTAGTCTACTATGCGGTAAAATACATAAAAAAATACGATCGAATTGAGAAACTCTTCCATTTTTCTAAAGTGGGTTAAAAACAGTTATTTTTCCGAAATGGTATTCATTTACTTATTACAAATTTCCAAAAATAATATACGTGTAAATAAAGAAGAAAAAGAATGATTAAACTCATATGAATCATAAAACTGATATCGGTCAATGGAAAATTCTAATTTGCATAAAATGCTACAAATTCCGTTATAAGGAAATTTTGTTTACGCTGGATTACAGTACAAGCAATTTATTTTTGTTCTTATCTACATAATTTTAAATTGATTACCATAATCTTTAATCCTTAACGTGAATTGTGACGAGATAGTGCGCAACCCTGACGTATTTGTAAATATATTTTGAGAAGCGAAATCAAAACGTGATAATTACACATTTTTCTTGATTGTATACATTCTTTAACTATTTCTTATCTCGTGGATAGGTCGAAGTACATATTTATGAAACATATGTTTTGATACCGAAATATCACTTTTTTCAAGGAGTTATATTGTGACATGAAAAACGATTACAATATTTTAACCAGAGTATTTCTACACATAATATAATTTATTTGATATTCTTTAAATACTTGGCCGATATTTTTGGCAATTTTCAGAAATAAGCGACTTAATAGAAGACGATCCTAAGGAAGCAAGACCTTCACCCATTACCCACCAACTAAGTAAAAATTTTATTTAACTAATAAAATATGTTCATATATGTGTACGGATAAGGTAAACTTTTAAACAAAATGTCCATGGGTAATTGAAATGATAAAAGGAAATTCTTTAAATTAAACCCTCTTACACCCGTATTCTAAGAAGTTACCTTAGTTTTTCTTCAACCTGGACTCAGTTTACGTCAAGTGACGTATGACAAATTTTAATCGAAAATTCATTATTGAAGTAACATAAAATATAATATTTTAATAAATAGATCGAAGTCCATTCTGCAGATGGTAAATTGTTTTCTCCGAAATTTCCTTAACGTATTAACAATTGTTTCCTCAACTACGCTGAGGGATAATTTCGAGTGCACGTGGGTTGAGGAGTTTTTTTCCGACTCAGAATGTAAATTTTCGTTGACAGTGGTTGAGTGAAGTCGACGCATGCTTGAGGTACGTATTAGAATACCGGTGTTAGTACTTTCTTGTGTTTTATTTTAACGCGAATACTTTCCATATGAAATATATACTTATATACTTTATAAAGGATTTCAAACTCGGTTTATTATACATTATTATCATGAAGACAACTCTCATCTCAATCACACGTGACCACGTTCGCTGTAGTGTTCGAAGCGTCGGGTTAATAATAATGTAAAATAATCTATAATAAACCGCGTTTAATATGCTTTAAACAAATATTTTTTGAACATCTTATTTGTCAAACGACTCACAGGCTAATGAGGTCTACATTTTGGCTTTCAAAGTTTGATATTAGGTCTAACTTCTATATTAGGTCTCTTAGGTAACAATTAAATAATAATTAGTATTGGCAAGGTGCGCGATGACAACGCCAACTAGCGGTTGCAATGTCAGCGGACCGTCATTACGAAAAATAATAAACAAACAATTATTTCTAATGGTAAATCGTACTTTATTAGTTATCTAC
>LQNK01000135.1:118645-133189 GCA_001586405.1 Phoebis sennae
CACGGTGAGCGCTGCGGTCGATTCGGGTTCTCCCACCACCTACTTTGCACCTAGCGAATATCGAGCATGCCACAGTATTATACAATCGCATTTTGTTGTCAAAAAAAAGTAGAAAACAAGTTTCCGAAAGATAAAACTGTTTCAAAGCAGCAGTTAGCAGCGTTAGATAAAATTGGTATAATGAAAATGCGTCAGAAGTAGTCTAAAAACAAATGGAACCGTGCAACCCGCCCATAAACAGTGGTAAGTGTCAGCTCGGAGACCTCACGCTACACTAGCGCCTCTAGCGGCAAATACACGCGCGTTCATAGGCCTTATTGAAAGACTACAACATCGAATATATGCAATTGATTGGTTGCCTACTTTTTCTATTCCCTTTTCCAGGCAACATACAAACGTACAAACATGTAAGGGCAATGGCGAATAGGATGGTGTTTTCTCAATTTCTGGTTTTTACCAGAAACTGTGAGTGGGTATAATATATAGTTTATTCTTACTAACATTACAATTGCAAAAGTAACTCTGTCTGTCTGTCTCATCTTCATGCTTAAACCACTGAACCGATTGGAATGAAATTTTGTACAAATATTGAGTAAGTAAATACTGAGAAAGGCCATAGGATAGTTTTTATCCTGAAATATACGCGTTTGAACAGCTAGGAGTCTATAGTTTATTACGGAGTGTCTTTCTCAAGGGAATTTTGTTCTGGAAATCTATGGAGGAGGCTTATGTCCAACAGTGAATGTCGCGTGGCTGAAACGACGAGACGTCGATGGAAATTTCGAAAAAATAGCCATGAACAATATTTTTAATATTTTTTTGAAATCAATCAATTGGCGCAGTGGACACAGCAATGGTCTATTGCACCCGAGGATGTGGGTTCGATACCCGCGAGCAGAAAATCATGATGTGATGAACATTGTAATTTTCTACTGTCTGTGTGTTAATTTATCTATAGTATGTATGTATTTGGTTATGGTTAAGTATGTCTATCAGTTATCTAGCTCCCATAGTACAAGCTTTTCTTAGTTTGGAACTAGATGGCGTTGTGTTAAATGTCCAGGAATATTTATTTATTATTTATTATTTTGACACATTTACAAGCATATAATATTTGTCAAAAATAAAATTTTAATTTTTAACCTGCTTATTTGTTTTAATAATTAATATTATTTTTTAAAGATACCAAGATAAACCCAACTAAATACCTTAAATTAAATTCAAAGAAATTCAAATATATACTTTATAAATAATAAATCATTACGACGAATCCTATTGCTTATTGATGTTTTAACATTATTTATTTATAAATAAAATAGACAAACTGTTTAATTTTATTATTTATGATAAATCATCACGGCAGCAATGTCTCCGTAAAAACGGAATCAAGCTTCAAGTATCGGATTGTGTAACACGTTTCTATAATCTACAGTGACCTGACTTGTATTATTGTTTCAGAAATGCTAATGAGTCATATCATCATTAGTCATACAAAAATATAATTCATCGATAAAATAAAAAAATGTATAATTATCAATATTTGTAAGTCTAAAACTTACGTAGGCGGTATATTTCGCAGGACCGGTTACTACCACTCGCTGCGTGAGCCATCCTTCCTGGGTGAACCACAAATTTCCCACCACATTTGCCCCGCCATCAACTATTTCACTTATTAACACCCACAGTGCATCCCCTGGCGAATCCGGCTTCATATATCCTGTTACTTCAAAGACACCACTGTGTGACATTGGGAAAGCGATAGTTGACATACAACTAAGCTCTTCCCCCGCATGCATAAACTGTGTACTTCTATTATCAGGAGGTGTTATAGTCGTATCCGAATAATTTCCTTGAATCCACATAGGTCTACCCGTACACATCGTACAGTCATTTGAAAAAGTGCCGTCGAAGTTAGATTCAAAATCATACAAAAAACAGTCTTCGCACAGCACACTATAACTGATGAGCGATAATATGAAAACAATCCAACTTTTCGACATGTCTGCACAGTGTTTTGACAAGCACAAAGTTTCACCACCGGTTAACGTCCATAATAAGCTAATACTACTGTACCCACTGATAATATTTGAAATTTACGAACGAAATCGTCTGTATTTATTTTCATGAAATTCGCGAGTTTCGGCATCACACTGCGCGTGTTTGAGATTTTCTTAAACTTAAGCATTAAATGTATATCAAGATAGAGCTCAAAGATATCTCTTGCTTAATTCGAATCTAGAAAGAAAGCTATAGAAGCTTAATTGAAAGGCAAAATCATAAATATAACTGAAAGCCACTGCAAGAGTTGAGATGTTGAATTCAATTCAGAAAAGAAACAAAGATAATCAAAGTGTTTATAATGAATAAAGGACTAATAAATATATTTGATACTAACTATTCAAGCCAGTGTGATGCAGACAATGTTAAGGCTAAACTGAAGGCAGTTCCTTGCCCGAGCTATCTCGAAACTTTTGACGTAGAACGTTCGTAAAGTTCTTTAAGATTGAACCTCTGTTATCAAAGAACAAGTCATTATTCGTGGATCGATAGCTTATCTCACCTAATAGATTAATATTATAATAGTTCAATAAAATGTATTTGAGAAGGATGACGACATCAATGATGTGATAAATATTGACATACTTTTGAGGTAAATCTCATTATAGATGTCAACAACATGATTGTACGAATCTATTTCAAAAAAGGATAGGCTTTGATTGTGATTTAAACAGATTCAATGATGGGCATGTCTGGCGTGATAAATGATAAGAATTTATTTATTGTAGTTGTATTAACTCAGTTTTCTCTAGAAACATCGAAACTCATCAAAATGCAGGTCCTTATGCATCACAATCTATTTTCATGCCGCAGTGTAATCTCAGCAAATTGATAACGTACAGATACAATAACAACATTTTGAAAGACTTTGTAGATTGTAGATTTTGACGCCTGAGCTTAGATTTAATTTTTCCGGCTTATTATATACATATCACATAGGACATCAGACTTAAATAATAAAGACATTAGTGGATGCAACGCAGAAATTGACTTTTCATGCTTCTCCAAAATAATAATAAATACAACTGTATTTGAGAGTAAGTGATAAGAACAGCAAAAGATTTAAAAATAGAAAGAGATATTGTAAGTTTTGTAACAAGTACCAATGAAACTAATTCTGTAGGCTAATTATATTAATTTGAATCTCATATTTACTTACATAGCCTTGGTATTGCGCGGGCCCAGTGAGTCGCGTACTCTTTGTATACCACCCCTCTTCGGTGAACGGAATGTTCCCGACCGCACCATTGGAACCCCCCACAACGACTTCATTAACAAGCACCGACAACGCGTCACCTGCTGACGTAGGCTTCACGTACGCAGTCACTTCAAACGTTCCATTAAATGCCATCGGAAATACAAAAGTTGACATACAGCTTAGCTGTTGCTGGGCATACGCGAATTTAGTACTTTGATTATCTGGCGGAGTTAATGATATATCCGCATAGTTGCCTATGCCCCACTCCACCCTATTTATACACATATCACAGTCGTTCGGAAACGTATCTCCAAAGTTTATCTCGAAATCATATTTAACACAATCTTCACAAAGCACTGAACAACTCCAGAATGTTGTTAAGAGAACGATCCAGCGCTTCGACATTTCTATACACGAGTATAATCAAGGGACGCCAAGACCTAGGAGTAAATCACTTTCGATTCAAGTTCATAATGAGCGAATTAAACAATCACTGATAATACTTGGAATTTATACGAATATTGCCACTAATTATCGCATTAAATTCGGAATCTCGGACATCGTGATGCCCATACTTTCAAAATCACTTTACATTTCAAACTATTTCTTATATTTCACCAGCAAATTTTAGATATAAACTTTATTTATTACTGACATTTTCAAGAACACGTTGAAGGTGTTTATGACTATAACCAATTAATACTTAAGTAAAACTATTAGCTGGCCAAATCTGATAGATAAGATTAAATTAGATTATTATCTTATAATATACCCGATGAGCTTGGATTTTGTACAATTAATTATAATTTATAATCCTCGATGGTTGAATCATAACACGTGAAAAGATTTACGCAAAACTAAATCTGTTTCAGCAAAGAAACTTAAACGAAGTAAGTGTAAAATGTAGTAGCAGAGACTAGAGAGAGAATATTGGTTTTCAGATGAAAAATGTTAAAGAATAATTTTCATTATAAATTGTTGCAACAAGTCAATACGACCAT
Source organism: Phoebis sennae (assembly GCA_001586405.1). Taxonomy (NCBI): domain Eukaryota; kingdom Metazoa; phylum Arthropoda; class Insecta; order Lepidoptera; family Pieridae; genus Phoebis; species Phoebis sennae. Next base: position 122,903 of record LQNK01000135.1, read on the forward strand.
CCAAATGTGGATTTAAACAAAAGAAAATAATGAAGATAAAAATAATTATTCTTAAGACGGGGGGATTAAACGCTATTGATATCATTAATTACACAGAGTGATTTTTTTTCTTTTAGTTTAATGCATGATTTTTTCGACTCATAAGAGATTCACATATTAAGATGCGCCACACATTCGTTTTGATAAAGGAATTCTCCATTAAATAAGTTCTATTTCTTATCTCAACATCCTTGTTATTGATATAATTTTGGATGTGAGTCTACAACAACGAGTATGGAACCTGCAGACTATCCCAGCATTGACCAGAAGGATTTCCCGGTGAATACCTACTCGCCGTAATGAGCGGTAGAGACAGCCTTCCGAATCGGTGGTAAATAAAAAATATATTAATTATCTAAATGTAAATGGCGTCCTAAAAGCGCCTCGACAGATGCCGATTTGGAAAGTAAGCATTTTGACTGTCACTTTGACTTTGAGCTTGGCCAGTAAGATCAACAAAGCGTAGATCTAGGACCTAGGTCTCTAAAAAGGTCCATGTCAAATATAAGTCGGTTACACGCGACATGTGTATGAAATTGCTCAGGAAGCTTGTAGGTATGTAACCTAGCCTTCTAAATTCGAGATTCGGGACACCCCCCTTCCCTTCCACTTCTAGTAAGGATATATTACTATGCCGAATTAGATCCCTTTTGGCATTTGGTACACATCAGAATGTGTTTTACACGGATTAGAGAATAAGGCAGATGGAGTGTTTCGAAGACTCGAGTGACGCTAACTACACGTACGTCTGTGTGAGTCAAATTTGAACATTACGAAGCCCTCGTGACGTGTTGTGTCAAACTAGACGAACATTTTTGCATTTGCTTTTGAAGTTTGTATTTGTTTTTCGGCGTCACTGGAGTCTTCGGCCGCACTCCATCTGCCTTTTATTCTGTAATCTGTGGTGTTTTATAATTGTGTAATTGTATGATATCATAAATGGCGTTGAACTATAAATGTCGTGTCTATAAATCAAATAAATGGGTTTTCTTAAAATAAATATATGTCCAAACTCCTTTCAAAACGCTGCTAAGGAGGCAGGAACAAGCGTATTGGTGACACAACTATTGGGATTATCTCAGCAGACCACATTATTTTTAATATTATTTACAAAATATCAAATCACTAAACATAGACATATGGAGCGCCTGCGTAATATTGTACGATTAAAAAAAAATTCTCGTCATAGATAATTATTCATTATATAATACTTTTTGAAATACTGCGTTAAATTACAAGGAAATCAATAGTTTTGTTAATCAAATTTACAATTTCAATGTCAATGTATAGATTAATCATAGTTATTCAATAGATAGGCGCCAGGCCTAGACGTAATTTCGGTCAATCACACTTATTGAAAATGTTCCAAATTGATTATTTAATTATTTATTTAAAGGTTTACCAACTATTGTTAAATATAACATATGAATACAGAATTGATCTTAAAACTGAGTGAACAATTTAAGGTAAACACCGCATGCGTAACTGAAAGTTGTTATAATGAAAAATGAATTTTTAAATATTGTTATAACATATTCCAGATTTTATAATTAAATACATCTAATTTCACGTTATTTTTTTATTCTTATTTGATCGTACGTACTAAGTACATTAGTACATACTTTTATATCATTGAGAGAATGAATGAAATTATGAATGTGTTCTGAAGAATTAGAGATGAAGGTTTTGTGGATTGCAGTGAAAAGAAACGGATGTTTATCAGTGTCTTATTAGTTCTATATGGTTTTAGGATACTAAGAACACCTAGCATTTATTGCAATTAATTTAATGACATAGATACCTACTTAAGTATATGTAATTTGCTTATTATATCGAGCTTGAAAAGTTGTACAAGTCTAAAGCGTATCTATAATAAACGTTAACATAACCGCCAAAATTTGTTTCTGATTGGTTGATTATGACCACTCTTTAATGAAAACGATTTGTATCTGTTATACTACAACGTTCCGTCGTTTATAAGGACCGTGCCTTAGGCATGTTGAAAGTGTTAAGGCACACAATAATCAAGGAACCGCGTGTTAGTTTACCTTAAACCTCTATTTTTTACCGACTTATTAACTCTCCAATGATGCGTTTCAAACATAAAATTATTTTCTGCACACGATTTTAGATTTGTTTCATTTAACATACAAGTCATACACGTTACAAAATAGACTAGAAAGACTTAAATTAAGAGTTATAAGCAACGAAAGCTTTGGATATCTCAAACTATTTTTAGCATAGTCAAAGACAATATTGAATAGACCACATAAAAATTGACGTTTTTCTACCGTCCACATACTTAAATTGTTACTCATTTACTTTTACACGTTACGTAAATAAAAGATTTCTATCACAAAGCGATCGTTCGGCTTAGATGACTATCTCATCTTTATTGGAAGCTATAGATTAACACTTCAAAGGACAATTACCTGCAAGATTGTAATCGATCTGATAAGATTGCTCAAATATTTATATCAAGATTTCGATCTATTTTATTACAGATAATTTTAGCAAACGTACACACGAGTAGTGCAAGTTTGTTGATTTTATTTCATAGAACAATGACATATGCCAAAATAGAATAAGGTGCAATTTAGTATGTATACATTTTCATATTTTTCTTTCCTTTTTTGGTCTTATAGGCTTAACGCAATGACAAAAACAACTACTTAATTTTATTTTTAAATGACAAATAATTAGCGTCAAATGAGCAGCAATGGCCGGCTAATTTTGTTATAATTGTTTTTTCTTTCAGTACTATTTTAGTTTTTACTGGTTGGTATTGTTTGTATAGTTTTATAGTTTGTGCGACAAGCTTGTTAATTAATAAATTAATCTACGAGTTAGGGTAATATGTTATTCTTTATAAAGAATCGTAATATTTATGATAAAAAAATATAAAATAATAATTTGTAAAATATAAATTATGTACAAACATTCACTCACTCACTTTAAATTAAGGACTCTTCGTTATACGAAGTGAGTTTAAGCAGTATACTTTAAAATATCTTTATATGAAAAAATATCATTGTATACATCAGTAACTAAAACAATAACTGTTATTTCTAGAATAAATTCAAGTTAAAACTTTAGGTAAAATAAAATCCTTCAAAATTATATATAATTTAGTGATATACATTTTGAGCTATCATAAGAACATCATAATTTTTAATATTCAATAATTGTACAATATTAAGTAATAAAACGATAGTAAATAAGTCGATGCGGCACTGATTGAACCTTTATAAAATATAATGTGCATTATAACCATAAAGTATATATTGATAGATTCCTTAATCTAAAACTTTTATGATTTTTTTTCAGCCACGCAAACGTTAGTATGCAAGGTTTATTTATTTTATGAATAAAAGGTATCTTACGGCTAATTATACAGTGATTGGATTTTTTAAGTAATATTATTAGTTTAGAATTTTAGCATCTGTATTGAGACTAGACTTAATTATGTACTTAGTTTTTTTATGATATTTGTGCATTTATAATCAGTCGAGCGAAGTTTCGATCGTTAACGGTTTTTGATATGCAGAGAAATTGTTATATCAGATTATCAGTGAAAGATGATCTATCCATAACTTGCGTTTCAGAATTTTTAAAATATGTTCTATCTTTTGTTCGATTTCCACAGCAAGACAGATTCAAGTCTTTTTAGCACCCTTGGCGCGTTGCCTTTAAGATACGGATTCTTGGCGGTTTCAGGCGCACCAGCTGCGGCGGCGGCTGTATGGTTTCATTAAAATATTTTAAACGTGTAATGACACTGTATTTACATAATAATTTTCTATAGACACTTACTACAAAATCACATCACATGTACAAGCAAAGCACTTGTGTTAGCAATTTTGCTTAAATTATTAATTTGTTTTCTTAAATATACATTGAAACCTTATTTTCAGCATCCTGCCTTTTATAACTGGCCAGCTATTGCAAGTTCGACGATTAAAAAGCAATCCCGCAGTGTGATTGGCCAATGCGGATTGCCGCGCTTTTGGACTCTCTCTTATTTTTTCGGCGTGGTAGAAAGAAGATGCAATTATTGTCAGAGCGTAATATTAGTTATTGAGTATCGTGATAAATGTAATTAATATAAAAACATGTTCATTATACGATGTACTACAAAACGAATTGTATCAATTCTACACTTGACACAATAAAATTATTTGAAAACATGTCCTGCTGAATTTAAAATTGCGATGCAGTCATGAAGATGTAATAATATAATAAAGGTATTATATGGAACAATGCCATCTATATAATTTTGTACATTTTGTTTTGAAACTATTGAAAAACAAATTAATATTATCTTATCGAATTTGTTACAATAAAATGTTGCTTAATTCTTAATATTTATAATAGATGGCGCTTAAATTGGATATAAGTTAATATTTGTTTTCTAAAGAATTCTTAACTTATTTATATTTTTCAATTATTTCTTTCTTCTATGCTTATAATCCACCATAACCAAGCATACCTACTACCACAGATAATATAATACTATACTAGTACTATTGTTTATATTTTTATTATTTTGGTATGGTACTATGGTATGGAATTTATATCTACTCACAGAAAGTATTCAACATCTACTGATATTTGCTAAATAGGTATAAAGTAGGTATAAACTATTAGGGTGATAAGATCTTCATTTACATCCTATTACTAATCTTAAAGAAATTTATTTATCTTTTCCTGTTCTCTCCTTGAAGATAATCTATATCTTTAAAACTATTTTGATACGCTCAAAACTAGTAGTCATTAATTAGATAAAATTGTGTTTATGATAATTATTATTTTTATTTATAGACTAGCTTTCCGCCCGCGGCTTCGCACGCGTGGGCTTCTAATTTCTGTATTTTTTAGAAACGCACAACAAAAGTTTACAAAACTTACGGTCGCAGGACCGCTGATACATGCACATGTCTATAGTGTCTTTTTTATAATTTTCTATGGAAATAAGTTTTACCAAAATCTCACTGCGCACGCCTCTTCAAAATACAGAAAATTGTAGGGCGGAGAGTTAGTTATTTTTTGAAGGTTTTGAAGAATTTATTGAGTGTTTTAACGTCTTATATCTATACGTTAAGAGTATAAAAAGACATGACCGCAAGTCAACCAAAACCTCACATTGTCACGTGGTATGATATTTTCACGACTTTAGAAGCGTATATCTCAAAAAATATTTAATTTAGCAAAAAACATATTTAGAAACCTCTATTTCATTTTTAAAGACCTATCTTATGACACCACATTTAATGATGTTTTCGCGAATTTATTTTTTTACCCTCCGTTTACATGTATGGAGAGCCACCCCCAAAATTATTTTTTTCAAATAAAATGTAGCTTATAAGTTGCACCTAATATTCGCCTATCAGTATGTAAAATTTTATCTAAATCTGCCCAGTAGTTATGACGTGATTGACGCACATACAAACAGATAAACAGACAAACAGAAAAAAAAATTCTAACCATGGTTTTGGTATCTATAGAATATACATATCGCATACCAATTACCTTTTTTGAAAAATATTCAACGTACAGAAATGGTTCGGTTACTGTTTTATTATATGTATAGTTAAGTGAAAAATTGTCGAATCATTTTGAAAATACCTTTTTTTAATAAGTTCATAACCAAGGATTGAATGAAATTAATACTCCTTGCAAAGAATTGACAGTCACAAGTAAACAAGATATTGCTATTAACAAAAAAATAAGTCAAATCTATGCCATAAGAAAAAAAACAATAAATATACAAATGTCAATGACATGTAAGTAATGATGGATTGCAAAGAGTATAATGGATTGTGATTTCTAAAATTTCACTTCTAAATATTACACGAATAATAATAGTGAATTTTACACGACTTCTAAAATTCAAATGACTTTAGCACTAATGTCTTTACTCGCTTAAAACCCGTAAGGCGTATATAATTTACAAAGTGTTTAAAGTGGTATTGCTAGAATTTTACATTAGCAGCCTTACTTATAAACGTCTCTCAATTTTGAGATACCCAGTTAGGTGTTGTTTAAGGTTTTTTTCACTTATAAACCCAATTCAGCGTAGAGAGGTGATTAAGCAACTGTTAAATAATGTCAAAATTTAAGAGACGTCCAACCCTGTTTTAAGCCTGTTGATCGACAATATGGCGGATGTTTTATCAATCAGCTGATTATATTTGACGCTTTGACGTACGAAAGAGTATATCGAAATTGGTGTTTTTTTATTTATTTGAATAACAGTAAAAATGGGCTAGGATAATTTAATTGCTGATTTTTCGATTTAAGTATGTGTGCAAAAAAAGGTGCATTCAGAATACGCCGGCGTCAAAAAATAAATAAATTCGTCGTGTCTGGAAGCAAAGCAATTTTTATACAATAATGCGAGGCTTCTATCATTTTATCAAGACCATAATACCTGCATGTTTCATGCTAAATAATTTGGGCATACTATATTCAGGGGACTAATTTGATCAAGATATTTATGAAAATTATAAACAAGACAAATTTGATCATGGTACTAATAAAATACTATGCATATTTAACTCTTTATTTTAATTATTTCCAGATCCTTTAGGAATTGAAAACTCAAGTAATGCAATGGCCCTTAATAACTCGGAGATGAAAATGAATGAAATAAATATCAATATTTAAAATAATTTTAATAATTAAACATATTAATTGTTCTTGTAAATTTAAAATTTTTGATTCTGTAGTACTCCTCTTCCAATCGCATAGTGCCTTTTTTATTAATCTCCCTCTCCTTTTGTATCCTGATATCATGAGTCTGTTATTATTATTTCCCTGCTGTTTTTTTGTCAGTAAGAATAGTTGGTGCTCATGGTCATCACAGTTATTTGATTTTTCACTTCCTCCTCACTCCAATTTATTGAACGTTAATGTTTTATTGGTTATTGAATTCCTTTTTATATAATTTATATTTACTTCTTCTCCTTCTTTGATGGAGATGGATTTTAATTTAAGATAAATAATATAAACTGACAAGTATTTGAAGATTTTCCGTCAATCAAATGTCATACTTACAAATAACCACCATAAATAACTACATAAAACCTCCATGATCATTCATTTTCGACATTATTTTACAAAATTATCGTGAATTGCGGGCATTATTTCTTGAATGTTGCTAGAATAATTAAATTTGACGTTACTTACTTAAGAGAGCGCTGAGACGCGTTTATAAGTAAGAATTTTTTAATCGTTGTTTAGGACGTTGAGAGTTACTCAATTAAGAGGTAGTTAAGCAACAAATCAAGCATTTTTTATAAGTAAGGCTGTAGGTGTCTAGGGAAAAAAAGCGATCCTTCAAGGTGAAAAATAAACTTTGAATAATCTTTCATCGCAATAGCTTTCCATATAATAAGAAATTTAAAAGATCGAGAAAAAATAAAGTAACAACTAACAACGCAATCACAGAAAGGATAGAATGTCTGTCTGTCTGAATTCAGGATCTGATTTCAGATCCTTACAGGTCGATCTAAGAAATTCAGAATCTGAAAAAATCAGGATGTGTGTGGAGCAAGCCGATATTGTATGGTATACTGGCCTTTCTAAATTAAGAATCTTAATTCAGATCTCGAAAATTCAGCATGTGTGTCCGGCCTTAACCATAAAAACCAAAATTCTTTCACGGTATATTTTTAAAGGTATACAATATTGGTTTCTGTCCCTACATAATTAATTTCTAAAGAGTAGTAGTTAGTTTTTTGTACAGATTTAAGATCTAAATGTAGGTACCGATTTTTCTTCGCGAATATACTGATTTAACTATTTGACGTTCGAGACTGCTTTGCCTTAGTAACTATTATGTAAATTGTGCCACTGGCCATAGACATATCGCCTAACAAAAGAATTTTCTTGATTCCATAAGGAAACCGGTTGCGGAAACAACAACGAAGCTCTAAAAATAAAGGTTTAGGTTTCAAAGATTAAATTTTTTACATTAATTTTTATAGAACCTGAACATCATCAATAAATATTAGAATTTCGTTCATAGGTTCAAAGGTCAGTCGCGTATTTGGAAATTATTTTCCTACAGACCGATTATTTGATAAAGCTTTAGATTTGGGCTCCGAATATAAAATATCTCGATTTATCATTTCGTACCACAATATAGACGTCAATTCGAAAGAGTAACTGATACACAGTGGCATTCTGAGGAATGCATTAATCATCGATAACAATTAATTCGCCTGATAAAGCCCCACGTATCGAGCAGTGGTAGGAAATGGTAATAAATTAAGCTTTTATAAATGCGACTTAACATTCGTCGGAAGGCTTACATTATTATCTTACTTAAAGCCTTTGCTTCCGAATGTTGATAACAAAAACAACTGTCAGCTCGTTGGGATTTCCCAATGCGTAATTAGTAAGTCATAGTCGATAGGTATTCAAAAAGAGCGCGAGACGCGTTTGCTATTCCATATTATCATTCCATTAAAAGATATACCATACAATAAATATCCAGGTAACGCCAAGACAATGGTGGCAAAGGATCGGCCCAAACTGTCACTAAGAGCTGACAATTTTGTTCCGTTTTGAAAATCCACCATGTAGTTCATTTGAATACCACACTCGGGTATATTCATATTTCACTCGCCTTTTTGACACAAACTAATTTTGCAACCCACTCAGTACCCACCGATTTCGCTCATCGTAAGATTTTCTTTCGTCTAAACTATTTACCTACGACATTGGATTGACGATACTCTAGATATTGTCAGAAGTTAAAAGTGAGACTACGAAAAATTGTAAAATAACAAACATTACTGTAAGGAAAAAGTGAGGCGTCTAGTCAAAGGGAAGCTACTCACGAGAAATCAGCTACAGCCTTACTTATAAAAATGCTTGATTTGTTGCTTAACTACCTCTTAATTGAGTAACTCTCAACGTCCTAAACAACGATTAAAAAATTCTTACTTATAAACCCGTCTCAGCGCTCTCTCAAGTAACGTCAAATTTAATTATTCTAGCAACATTCAGGGAATAATGCCCGCAATTCACGATAATTTTGTAAAATAATGTCGAAAATTAATGATCATGGAGGTTTTATGTAGTTATTTGTAAGTATGACGTTTGATTGACGGAAAATCTTCAAATACTTGTCAGTTTATATTATTTATCTTAAATTAAAATCCATCTCTTGTGGAAGGGGGGCCATTTATTATAAAGAAGAAGAAGGAGAAGAAGTAAATATAAATTATATAAAAAGGAATTCAATAAGTAACCAATAAAACATTAACGTTCAATAAAATGGAGTGAGGAGGAAGTGAAAAATCAAATAACTGTGATGACCATGAGCACCAACTGTTCCCTCTGACAAAAAAACAGCAGGGAAATAAAAACAACAGACTCATGATATCAGGATACAAAAGGAGAGGGAGATTAATAAAAAGGCACTATGCGATTGGTAGAGGAGTACTACAAAATCAAAAATTTTAAATTTACAAAAACAATTAATATGTTTAATTATTAAAATTATTTTAAATATTGATATCTTTGTTCATATTTATTTCATTCATTTTCATCTCCGATTTATTAAGGGCCATTGCATTACTTGAGTTTTCAATTCCTAAAGGATCTGGAAATAATTAAAATAAAGAGTTTAATATGCATAATATTTTATTAGTACCATGATCAAATTTGTCTTGTTTATAATTTTCATAAATACCTTGATCAAATTAGTCCGCTGAATATAGTATGCCCAAATTATTCAGCATGAAACAAGCAGGTATTATGGTCTTGATAAAATGATTGAAGCCTCGTATTATTGTATAAAAATTGCTTTGCTTCCAGACACGACGAATTTATTTATTTTTTGACGCCGGCGTATTCTGAATGCACCTTTTTTGCACACATACTTCAATCGAAAAATCAGCAAGTAAATTATCGTAGCCCATTTTTATTGTTATTCAAATAAATAAAAAACCAATGTCGACATACTCTTTCGCACGTCAAAGCGTCAAATATGATCAGCTGATTGATAAAACATCCGCCATATTGTCGATCAACAGGCTTTAAACAGGGTTGGACGTCTCTTAAATTTTGACATTATTTAACAGTTGCTTAATCACCTCTCTACGCTGAATTGGGTTCATAAGTGAAAAAAACCTTAAACAACACCTAACTGGGTATCTCAAAATTGAGAGACGTTTATAAGTAAGGCTGCTAGTTAGTAATAAATGATGAACCGTGTACTAGGGATCCTGTACCAAA
>LQNK01000135.1:135700-148240 GCA_001586405.1 Phoebis sennae
ACTATGTCTGTAACTCTATGTATAATGAGTTGTGTGTTCCAATAAATGATTTTCTATTTCTATTTATTTTTCTAAGTACTCTACAAATTATGGTTTCAATTAATTTTTTGAAGATAGATCTGATGCTACCCATATCTAATGCAGTCTCTTTGGAATACCTATTCTACTCCTATGGTGCCTATTCTTCCCTTTGTAGGTACCAAAAAACACAGAATAAACACACGAGATTTAAAAAGTTGGTCATTAAGCAACATGGCTAATGACAATCTAGCACGCTACAATTATTCTGAAAATAGGGGTCAAAAATAACTTATGCACCTTCTAGACTCTATAGAGTCTAGGTGAAAATTACTTCAGTAATTTTATTCGTAAGAAATATATTATTCGTAAGAACATGTTAGATTTATATTTATATATTAACTTATAAGTTAATATAATTTTATATTTTATTACATTATCATATACTAGCTTTCCGCCCGCGGCTTCGCACGCGTGGGCCACTAATTTCTGTACTTTTTGGAGGCGACAACAGAAGTTTTAAAAAAATATGGTTGAAGGACCGCTTATATATGCGCATCTATAGCTTTTTTATAATTTTCTATGGAAATTGGTTTGACCAAAATCTCACAGTGCGCGCGCCTCTTCTAAATACAGAAAATTATAACCGACGCGAGCGAAGCCGCGGGCGGAGAGTTAGTTATTTTTTGAAGGTTTTAGAGCATTACTTGAGTGTTTTAATGTCTTAATCGATACGTTAAGAGTATAAAAATGCATGTCCGCAACTCAACCAAAATCTCACATTGCCACGTGGTATGACATTTTCACGACTTTAGAAGCGTATATCTCAAAAAATATTTATTTTAGCAAAAAACACATTTAGAAACCTCCATTTCATTTTTAAAGACCTATCCAATGATACCTTATTTAATTATGTACTCGTATATTTATTTTTTTAACCCCCGTTTACATGTATGGGAAGCCACCCCTAAAAATATTTTTTTCCAAATAAAATGTAGCCTATAAGTTGCACCTAATTATGGTCTATCAACATGTGAAATTTAACCAAAATCTGCCTAGTGGTTATTGCGTGATTGACGAACATACAAACAGATAAACAGACAAACAGACAAACAGACAAACAGACAAACAGACAAACAGAAAAAAAAAATTCTAAACATGGATTTGGTGTCTATAGAACATACATATTGCATACCAATTACTCTTTTTAAAAAATATTCAATGTACAGAAATGGTTTGGTTACTGCTTTATTATATGTATAGATGATAATAACATAATATCGTTGTTATTGAGTTAGACATATCTCACCAAAAGCATAACTGAAATGAATGTCAAGTTCGACTTCACCAACAAAAGAATTGAGATACCTACTTGCTACGTACATATTTTACGTAAAGTTTATATTATATTTGCAAGTACTTCTATTTCGGGTATTTCGTTTGGCGGTAAAAAACCGCCAACTCAAATTTGGGGCTTCCATGTATGCACAAAATTTAGTACCAACAAGTTTTGAAGGGATTAACATGACAAGGCATGGCAAAACATGGCAGATTAAGCCAAAATGATACCTCTTGCTTCAATATCGTGTATATTTTGTCTAGATTTAATGAAATATATTGAATTGTCCATTAAAATAATGATATAAGATTTTATAAATTACTTACATATCCACTGTAGGTGCCGGAGCTGCCCATAACCATCTGAACCGTGGTCCACCCAGGCACGAAGCCCGCCGTCATCGGCCCCAACATGTGCTGTGCCACCGTCGCCTCAGTGCTGCCCGAGAACTCGTTCACTATCAAATACATGAGATCCCCTGGATTACTCGTGTTCATGTAAATATTGAACTCCATCATCCCGTTCGCTGTTATGTCAAACGCGAATGAGCCCACGCAACTCAATTCCGTTAGTGGCGAGATATAAGTGGAACTCAGCTCGTGGAAACCCTGCATGCCAATGTCCTCATACCGGCCCTGGTTCCACTTGTTGTAGCCGGCGCACAAGCTGCTCTCGTTCGTGAAGTCATCACTGAAGCCCTGCTCGAAGTTGACCGTCACACACCCGTCACTTAGCACATAACACAGAGACACTAACAATAACCGATACATTTTCCGATGCACACATCAGTGTCCAGGTCGCCGTTTAATCTCTATGATTTAAAGAACATTATGTATCATAGCTATTCAAAATATTATATCGGATAAGATATGGCTCTCCGATTCTGGTAATGTTGATAACTTTAATTACAGTGCTAATTCGTTAATTAAACATTTCCAATCACTGTTTTCCATTAACAGATACGATCTATACGTCGCTTAGTTCGATATTAGACCGATTCTATTATATAAAAGCTATAAGTATATCACAAATTTTCAAATGGTCCTTCAGCATTTCTTATCGAATATTTATCCTAGTAATAGTCTTTTAATAGGTTAATAAAGATATACGGTAAATTATCTATAATACTCTAAAGGTAATAAAACAATTAATAATTTACATAGTTTGAGCTTTGTTTTCTATTTTTACTTAACTTTGATAGTTGTGCCACGTTACGCAGGCATGTCATAAAAAATCTTAATTTTCATTGAACAAAGACCTGACATAGAATTGGATAAAAGAGAAAATTATCCTTCTATATCCTTTTAAAAATTACTGTAGCATTATGTCTGATGACATTTATTTTTAGTAAAATATAACCTTATAAAGCAAAAATAATGGGAATGTATCTTTATTACATTAAATGTGTTTCTGTACTGTGTGTAATATAATAATGCATTGCGATGAAAAATGCTTTTGTTAGTTTATCTACTGATAACCAAAAAGCGCACTGTAAAAAGTCAATACCTATCTACACTCATATTATAAAGAGGAAAAGTTTGTTTGTTTGCTTGTAATGAATAGGCTCAAAAACTACTGGATCGATTTTAAAAATTCTTTCACCATTCGAAAGCCACAGGTAACATAGGTTATGCTATGCTATACTATGCTATGCTATGCTATGGGAGCAAAGTCGCGCGGATGGGCTAATAAAGAATAACAATCTAGTGGCTAGTCCAAGAGTTAGGGAAAAGAAACAATTATAACATACTGTTAAAGCTTGTATGGTTGAAATAAGTAAGCATAATCCGGAAATACATTTTTTTTAAAAACATTGCAAATATAATATTTTTTCGGACCTTGCCCTCTTTAATTTCGAGTATTTTTAAATTTTTTTTATGCAATATAGAAAAATCTTAGACTATGCAAAACCTACGAGAAAAACTACTCCTAGCACAAAAATAGAATCTTAAGTTTTTCTAGGCATTGACAAAAAGACTACTGATTGAAAAACCAAGGGATTTAATAAATTTTATCGTAATCAGTGCGTTTTAATTGAATAGAAAGATACTTGATTTATTACTTGATAAAGGCCGTGATTTGTTTTACTTTGTAGAATTAAATGAGCTACTGTCGGTCGTTGTAACGTTGACGCAAATTTAAGGTAAATTTTTTAAATGATCATATCTTTCCTTATGTCTAAATAAAACCCAAATTAAAAAGAGCTTTTCAATGTAAAATGCTTCATATTAATACACTAACCATGAGAAGGGAACAGTTTTATTTAGTGTCTAAAATAGCATCTCTGACGTTGTAAAAGGAGTATTGTTAATAATATATTGTAAACTTCATCTGCCTCAAAGTTGAGTATCAAATGACTATTCGGACATAATTCCCTAGTTTTATACCTACATCCTACTGTTAATGAATTTTGCTTGAATATATCCTATTTCTATTGAATTTCATTTAAGGCCTTCACCCACGGATCGATCTCGCTGTCAAACAGCATCGCTACTAACGCGTGGAAATCGCAATTGCAACGGGCTACAGTAGCCTTACCAACGCACTACTGCAGCGATGCAAACTCATCAGTGTCTGCGTGTTATCTCTGGTTTAACAATTGAAAGCAATTCACAAAACATCCACATTATATAACAGCTTATGGTTTAAATATCAGTTTCTCAGTATTTTAAACGTTGTACCATAATGTTGTTCCCGAAATGCAATATCGCGTTTGCGTTGCGGCTGAATCGTGGTTATGAGGGCACACAGCTACCGACCGCTTTGCGACTGTATCGCTACAAATAGTCGCCGGGAGCGATTAGAGATTCGTTCGATGAATATATTAACGAGAGTGTGGCGTCACAATTCCTAAATCGCGACATTGAAATGTTTTCGCTGAGTACCACTTCCAAACATCGATTCTTGGGGCCACACGGCCGGCCAGTCCTGTGGTTCGGACAGATCGAGTATGATCCCTTTTCGTTGAAGGAATAATAACATCCTCCACAGGAGAAATTCTATATGTATATATATTCTTGTGTTTGAATAAATTTCTGACTATACTCCAGCCAAATTGGATGACGAATGTTTAATAACAAAGCGTTGCCTAGCAACCATTGACAAGCATATATTAACAACCTTTTTATTTTATTTTTTTCAGTCATAAAACCAATATTAAACATTTATGGATATAATTTTGGAGTAAAAAATTTGAATAAACCAATTGAATAATCTACTGGTGCTTAGAATCTATTCATATCGAATATATTAATATTCGAGTATATAGTATTAACTAAAGTTTATCAATTTATAGATTTCGAAAATATATTTTTTATTTTTCAAGTTAGTCTCATTATATAAGGAATGTAAAGACTATTAACATAATATGTTATCTGATGTTATTTCGTATATTAATTTATGGGTTATTTATATTTTGTCCCTTTTTAAGAATGTGATAAATTAACTATTGTATAATTACTTTAAAAACTATGGGAACGTAAATTTAAAAAAAATATAATTCGCGATTAAAGGCGGAACGGAACAAAAAACTTCCAATCGGACCCCGGATTTTACCGCAATTATTACCCGACTGATTTCAAAACTATTTTAGCGTATGCACCAGAAAAGAAAATCCCTCACTTCCTAATTTGGATTATTAGCCAGAAAACATGAAAATGTTTAGAAAACCTGCAGTTTTAATAGGGCTGTCTAGTTGAAATAATTAAACTTGATTTTTATTTTTCATTTTATTACAAAAATATTAAAGGGTTTTGAGTTTTTCTAGTGATATATGACAGGAGAAAAAAAACATTATAATCTTTAATAAAAAACGTGCAGTAAAGTGGTCAGATAGATGAGTTGTAAAAAATATATATAAATTGAATTGTGATGACCCTAAATAGGCTTGTTTACATTTATTCGTCATTGAATATGGCTGAAGTATAGATGTCATTTATATTTCAGATTCATAATTTATTAATTTATTTTACTTTATTGTACACAACAGTGAGAACATTCATAAAAAGAACATTACAATTAATACGAGTGTACGAAACGGCAGTATTTTTGCTAAACAGCAATCTCTTCCAGACAACCGATTTTAGTGAGGACATGTGTGAAGTTAACCCGAGGCACAAAATAAAATTTTCATAGTGTATTTGTGCATCTATTAAACATTTTAAAGCCTCCTACGAACAAAGAATCATATCACAACAATACAAACGCATTATTCTCTTAATATTTTTAATCCAATAATACCGGATTAACGCCGACAAAGATTCCTGAAAATATTATCCGTATCATAAAAATGCGATAAGATATGTTTTCCATTAGTTTTAATAAAAATACACTGGGTTTTAGCAGATAGTAAAGAATGATAAGTATATGTTAGCAGAATCTGCTGTTATATTTAGACATTTCACGAATACATTATAGTAATTCCTTAATCTTACTTAGTTAGCAATTATTTATCTAGTGTCTATTAAAACATATAAAATAAAATTTGTCATCTCTTTCGCGATTTTATCAAAGAAAAAAATCGTGCAAAAACTTATTTGTCCTTTAAAAGAATTTGGCATTACTGATGGCTACCATAGATAATAGATCTACGCACAAAGTATTTGTTCGTAAAACATTTACACCAATATCGACTTTCACATCAATGCAATAAAGTAGAACTTGCCTAATGAATATTTTATCAGCCTTTTCTATTTATCACGTAGTCTTTATTTTGTACACGCTAGGACGGATAGAGGTCAGCCAAGGCACGCAAAACGATTCAGTAATTCTTTCATTCTTCGGACTGCGGAGGAGTGGAACTCTCTGCCGGCATCCGTCTTTCACTCAACATACAATTTGTGTCTATTTAAGGCCAGAGTGAATAGGTTCCTCCTCGGCAGGCGTGCTCATAAAGGCCGCATCACTGCTTACCATCAGGCATGATCGCGGCCAAATATCTGTCAGTCTTATATAAAAAAAAAACTGAATGTAGATTTACTTTCCGTAGAAAGTGAAGCTAAATATAGCGATAGTTACAAAAAATAATATTCTTGTTTTAATATCAATGTATAATATTGATAGTTAAACTAGAATATTTACCATACTATATTATTTGATAAAAATTTGAAATCGCACTTCAAAATACGAGTTTCAGACACTGGATGGGATAAAAAATAATAAGATAAATATTTCATGAAAAATAACATTTAATGAAAAAATTCAATTCATATTTTTACGAAAACATTTTAGATCTTTTGGGCATGTATTTGAGTACTATTAAATTAAACTATAAACATAATTCAGTCTCTATGTTTATACAAAATTAATATACATCTAAATTTCATAGGAAGCAACTCTTTGAATTAGGACTCACTGTCAACATCATATATTTTATAAAGAAACTACCCCAATGTTTTAAACCTAGTAAAATTATTTATAAAGCAACATCCACATAAATTGAAATGAATTCCGAGTAATAATTGAAAATGCCAAGTAAATAAATGATAAAATATTACATTATTTACTACTTCAGTCTGTGATAAATCTACACAAAAATAAATTCAAATCTCTTGAATTACAAATTGAATACACAAAAATATATTTGCAATCGCAATAAATATATGAAAGGACTCAAGGAAATAAGTGTAACTTAGTAAATAAAATGATTTTCGTATTTATAAAAATATACAATACTTAACAATAAGAATGTCGCCTGTGAGTGATCTTATAAGCAACAGTGAATAAGTGACATTGTTAAAAAGCATTCTCCAATTTTAGCAATATAATCCATTGCACAAAAAACTTTAAGTATATGATTAATTAATAGTAATTATCTGTTCCAAAGGTCATGCTTCAATTTTATTATTAGAACTTCTTTAGACTAATATGTAAAGTAGGGTACTTAGAAATAAACTTTAGTATATAAGGTAGCTCATAAGTTGTGCCGTCCTATTTTGTAATCCGCAAATATACGTGTGACGAGGTTCCAGTTGTTTTCCCTACAAGCAAATACATCAATCACAGTGGCGACAAGGATGGGATCGAACTAACATTTAATTTAATTTAAAATAAAGAAGCGTAGTGGACAATAAAATTTTTTCAAGATGGCAGTAGGCAAAATATCGGAATTCGACATGAAAACCGGGGCGTGGTCGTCATACGTGGACAGGTTCCGAAGTTATTGACCAATTTCAAAATTTCTTTAACTATTAGAATCTTACA
Organism: Phoebis sennae; assembly: GCA_001586405.1. Classification (NCBI taxonomy): domain Eukaryota; kingdom Metazoa; phylum Arthropoda; class Insecta; order Lepidoptera; family Pieridae; genus Phoebis; species Phoebis sennae. The sequence goes on from LQNK01000135.1 coordinate 143,259, forward strand.
TTATCTCTGATTAAAATTTATTACGAAAAATTAGATACACATAATGTGGAATAAAGGTGTTGTCTTGCCACATAAACATAAGAGTTAGAAACAAGATATAACAGTTAGAAACAAAATAATTATGGTTTTTATGTAATTAAGAAATGTCACAACTTCACTGCTGTTTATAACAAGTTAATATTAAAAGCCGACTGTCGTGTTCAAGTTAAAAATATGCTGTAAAATACTGTTTATTCCGAGCATTATTACATATATTATTGAAAATTACCATAATATTCTCCATAATATTCTCCATAATATTGCATTTTTTACTATTTATAATATATATTCAAATAATCTACTTTGGAATCACATTTTTGTAGAATTAAAAATATACAGACAGTCACCTTTTAACACAATAATGAGACAGAATATAATGTCACCTAAATTAATAAAGAAAAAACTGCACCATTACCTAAATCAACATAACTATTGGACAATATACAAATGCATCTACAGTTTTCCCATACTTAAGTATAATAATCCTTGTAAAAATTAATCAAATATATATTTAATAAATGCTATATTAGCTTGCAGTCTTCATCCATCTGTATATTTCATATGAGTGTTGATGACCTTGTTTCTGTTTAAAATCTTTAAAATTCATTAAAATTTAATTTTTACTAATTACCCTTATTTTCCTATATTTAGCACTGTTTATAAAATAGGATATGCTGTATATTTTTGCACCATAAAAGCATAGATCTGAACACAACTAAGTACTTTCATACTTAACAAAATTTCTTTAGTTTAAATCTCAAAGTCGAGTTGCAACAGATTCACTTAAACATAAACGTAATACTAAACTTGAATTAAAGTTTGTGCGACATGAAACTAGGCCGTGAATAACGCAAGACCCGCAGGACATTTGAACAAGCTTTACTCCATTCCCATAAAAATGCATAAAAAGTGACACTATTCCATCTCACCTCCAAAACGTTTACTGGACCGCAAATCAATTATTGCCTATTGAGATTATCAGTTCACTAAACATCACTTTTCACTATCACCGTTTCACCAGTGTAACATTTCACCGTTACGTTTCATCACTGTGTCAGTACATCACTTCGTAAACTGTCGCTTTTTTATCTCCCGACCCGGTCACTATGAACTTGTCGTCCGAAGACACATCACAACTGAGCACCGAAGATGATTCTTTAGACTGAAAAAGCGAAAGATTTGTTTGATTAAGTATGTTTGTTTTGGGTATTAGTAAAAAACGAGCACTAATTACATACAATGAATCACTACAGCATTTTTCTTATAGTAGTTGTTGATGGTTGGTCTGCATTGGTAAGCAATTATATTTTTTAAAGTAATTGTGATGATAATTTAGTGTTACACACATTTGGTAGACCAGAATCCTTAATTTCTTTCCTGTTCAAGTATTATATTGCACAACTAGTTACTGTTAATGAATTTTGCTTGAATATATATCCTATTTCTATTGAATTTCCTTTAGGGATTTCGCCCACGCATCGATCTCGCTGTCATACAAGTATTATATTGCACAACTAGCTTTCGCTCACAGCTTTTTCTGGGTGGATTTTGTAATTTTATAAAATGCATATATATTAAAGAACAAATAAAAGAAATGCTTAACACAAGGCACATGTTAGCTGCCTATAGTTCAATGGCTTTGTCCACTACAACACAACTCATATTTAAGGTTTTTTACTAGTATATATTTACTGACCTGGAATATGCTCGCTCCATAGGGTGTCCGCCACGCGTTGAGCAGGTTGTCCTTGCCCGTGGACACGAACCACTTGCCCGAGGCCGCGAACCGCAGCGACAGCACGCACGACTCGTGCAGCGCGAGCTGGTAGCGGTCCGGCTTGCCCGCGTGCAGCACCTCCACGTGCGAGTTCTCCATGCCCACCGCTAGCCACGAGCCTGTCGATGAGACAGTTTATTTATGAGTTTGAGTAGGTAAAGTATACATGCTGTAATAAATATATTGGCCCATTTTGTAGCTTAGGCACGTCGTATTCGTATATAATTTTTCGTTGTAAACGTTACAATTTATATATCGTTACTGAGACAGCAGTAAGGAACTTGACAATTATAACGCGTAATATAACGTTGTATAACGTTTGCTAACTTCTTAGTAATGTACGTTATAGTGAAATCGAACCTTCCTTGACTGCTAAAAATCAGCAGTTAAAAAGGGTTGAATTTTTCCTATTTGTTTTATTGAGTAGTGTCAATGGGCCCACCTGTGGGACAGTAGCCCAGCGAGAAGATCTGGCTGGAGAAGTCGTGCTGGTGCAGCTGGCGGCCCTCGCGCAGGTCCCACGAGCGCACGGTGTTGTCCAGCGCCTCTATGTGTCCTGTGAGTAGTGTCAATGGGCCCACCTGTGGGACAGTAGCCCAGCGAGAAGATCTGGCTGGAGAAGTCGTGCTGGTGCAGCTGGCGGCCCTCGCGCAGGTCCCACGAGCGCACGGTGTTGTCCAGCCCGCCCGTCCACAGCCGGCTGCCGTCCGGGCTGATGTCGATACACGACGCACCGTCCGTGTGCCCTGAAAAGAAAAAAGAAACCATTACTCTGTGTATATATTCTTAATATTCGAGGAGGGATACTATATCGATACAAAATGATGCTAAATTTTGCGATTTTTAAAAATTTTTTTTCATGTATACAAAAATTTATGATGCTTACCTTGGAATTGCCTAACTAATGTTTGATTATGTAGATCCCATACAGCTATGTTTCCATCTGAACAACAACTAAAGCAAACCTGAAAACGAAGGCCAAGATTTGTAAAAGTTATCAAATACAGTATCCATTGTTTTAAAACTTTCAAATGATTAATATGGAAGGTCCAGTCAATTCTGCTTTTTGTCCTAGTTTTAAAGCATTTTTTTTTCAGTTCTCATCTCATCTAGGAATTAATCATAAGTGGAATCCAGTGTAGAATTTCACATATGTACGTGAAAATTTTGAAGAATAAGAGTATGATAAAGATCGGCTTGAAGCATCACTCCGTGTTTTGTTGGGTGAGCGGTTCTTCTCTGATCTCCTCCCCTTCCTCCAAGCCAGCAAGGCATATGCGACACTTTGATGTCGTAAATGTTCATGGGCTGCGGTCAGTCACATAACATCAGGTGAACCGCAAGCTCCGCTACCTCCTCTATTCTTCTCAATCGTTGACAGTATATGTATGCAAGCTTCCAGTGAAGTTTTATACGTACACACTCATTACTACGTATGCACATGCACACTAAAATAAATAGACCAATCAGGACAAAGTATTGCAATTATAGTAAAATATTTCCAAATTCAAAAAATTCACCATATTTAGTTGTGGATCTATTCGCTAGGTGCAAAGTAGGTGTAGGGGAACCATGAATCGACCGCAGGGCTCACCGTGTCACAAAAAGCAACCTACAGCGGACCATTTGTCACTTCTTACCATTTATTTCTTTAATCAAATAATATAGACAATATTATTATTGATATAGATTTAAGTAGAAAACTTTTAAATTGCGATATACCATTGGAAATAATTGTTTGTTTATTGTTTTGCTATTTGACATTTCTTAGTCCGCTGTAATGGCCACCGCTAGTTGGCGTTGTCACCGTGCACCTTGCCAATACCTTAGAGTCGGGGCTGATGGCGAGCGCGTAGCAGGCGGGCGCGGAGGACGTGAGCTCGGCGCGCATGCGCGGCGTGGGCGCGGACAGGTCCCATATGGACAGGTTGGACGCCTCGCCGCCCACCAGCAGCGTGCGCCCGTCGGGTAACAGCTTCACCGAGCGGATGTAGTTGTCCCTTTGCTGCAAATTACACGTAAACATAACCGAACAATCCATAAAATGTCTCAGAAATAAGTTGCTTCAATGAGATTCACACAAAACCGAATAATACCACTAAGTGTGTTACTTATAGCCCACAGTTTTATACATCCTCTACCCCCAGTATAAGCATGTTTCGATATAGCCCCTCGCTTGATGTGAGGTAGGGTAGCCACTGAACACACCCGTTGCCATCAGTATAGAATAGAAGCTATATAAACGACAATAACTACAATACATTTTTAATATTTATAATATCCCACAATTTTGCACAACCTTCATCTCTATAATAAGGCTTTCAATACAATAGTTAGCGATAAGGCTGCTATACTTATTGTATAATCTAGATAAAAGCACTAAATACACTAAACTCACCAAGCAAATCACAACGGCTCTAACATATTAGATAATCTCGGGTTAGTTATATCCCAGAGTCCAAACATAGGGCCACCGCACATAATCATACTAAAAACATATCAATAAACTCACTAAACGATCCAACTGCGCAAACGGCTCCAGCGTATTGGGCGATCCAGGGTTAGTGATATCCCACAGTTTGACACACCCTTTGCCCCCAGTGTACGCGTGTCTCACCTCATTACTCAAACATAGGGTCACCACACATAATCATACTAAAAACATATAAATAAACTCACCAAACAATCCAACTGCGACAACGGCTCCAGCGTATTAGGCGATCCAGGGTTAGTGATATCCCACAGTTTGACACACCCTTTGCCCCCAGTGTACGCGTGTCTCACCCCATTACTCAAACATAGGGTCACCACACATAATCATACTAAAAACATATAAATAAACTCACCAAACAATCCAACTGCGACAACGGCTCCAGCGTATTAGGCGATCCAGGGTTAGTGATATCCCACAGTTTGACACACCCTTTGCCCCCAGTGTACGCGTGTCTCACCCCATTACTTAAACATAGGGCCACCGCACATATATATAAACTCACCAAACAATCCAACTGCGACAACGGCCCCAGCGTATTAGGCGATCCAGGGTTAGTGATATCCCACAGTTTGACACACCCTTTGCCCCCAGTGTACGCATGTCTCATCCCATTACTCAAACATAGGGCCACCGCACATATATATAAACTCACCAAACAATCCAACTGCGACA
>LQNK01000135.1:151652-202610 GCA_001586405.1 Phoebis sennae
GGGGAGGCGCCGGGCCCCCACTTAGAGGGGGTTTTATGTCAGTCGGGGGAGGAAGTTCAACCTATGTACATATAAAATGTTTATTGCACAAAAACAATATACAATGTGTTGGTACAATGACGGCATTTATTAACAGATAGAACCATTAATATTATAAAATTTGAATGTTTTAAATAACTCGTAAATTAAGAGTTTTTTTCAAACTAAATAATAAGTGTCGCCATTGTAGCGCTCAGATGTTTAATTCAAATCAAGGTAGATTTCAAAACAGATCACTGAATGTTTCTACATGGTGAAGCGATCCACAATTGTTGCAGTGGATATAGCATTTACATTCACATTTTAATTTTTTACTCAGTGTTTATTATCTATAGTATGTATATATTAATAACAAAGTATGTTTAAGTACGTCTATGAGTTATCTAGTTTCCATAATATAAGCATTGCTTAGTTTGGGACTAGATGGCGTATTGGTAAAATATCCCAGAATATTTTTTTTTATCAGAGCAAGTGGGTCACATTATATTAAGAGATCAACCCCGTCCATTAACACCAAGTTTTATTTAATGGATGGCATCGTGTAGCTAGAAGTAACACTCACCTTATGTGCAGGTGGTGGTAAATGTGGGGCTCCAGGCGGAGGCCCCGCGCCGGGGAACAGGAGTCCTCCCGCGCCGAGCAGCGCGCCCGCACCAGCCACGCCGTGCGGGAGCCCCGATGCGTGAATCTGTTGCTGGAAATATCACCTTGTTATGACCGTTACAAATGATTTCACTTACCATTTTATAGGAAGTCAATTATTATTTTCATTTTAATTATGTATATTTGTATTTTTAAGGGTTATATCGCGGTGCGATAATGTCACCAGAATCAATAATCAAGGTATGAAACAATAGCGAAAAAAACATCACACTTAATATCTTTTAAACAGTGACAACTGACAACTTATACAGAGCTCACTTATGGCCGAATCCGAAAGAGGCTCAGTCTATTTTCTAATTTACTTGTAATTTCATTTTTTCATTGGAATAATAACTAATAAAGAATGTATTGTTATTTTGAAATATACACTTATCCTATTGAATTCAACTTGTGAGAACAAAACAATTCAATCAATGATATAGACCAAGAGATACACAAAGTCTAACTACTTCTAAACTGTATGTAAAATATCACATAATGTTGTATATCATACACATTATTTAAACTATACTATATGTATATATTATATAAATAAATAACAACCCTAATGCCATCTAAAGTGCGATTACAAGCAATAACTGTGTGAAGTCAATGGTGCTTGAATTTAATGGAACAACCTTACAACTACGGAAACTCAATTAATTTTATATGAGTATGTTGATATGAAATCCAAATGGTTATATTAATGACCGAGATATTGATTTAAGGCTATTATTATAATGCAATCACAATGAACAAGTTAGTATGGAATGATTTAAGATTCTATATTAACATTCAACAGAAAAAAAAAGTTTAAATATTATTTGCTGTTCTTAATAATGTGGTTATGGTACTTTTTATAAACAGCCATTATTAAACATTTAAAGAATAAAACAAAATTATTCTAATACAACATAATACTGAAATTTGTTTAACCAAAAAACAGGAAAAGAGTATATGAAATACAGATTGAAATTCCTTGTATCATTTACAAGCTATTTACTTATGGACATAAGTGTATTTGCTAAAGGAATTAGTGTCCCTAATCTAGAGCAAACTTCATAACAGCTTTGTTTGACATTCTTATCTAATAATTATATTGACAATAGATTTAGTTCGTATGGTCTCGTAATGAAATGTCTTTTTAACGAAATTAAAAATGTTGCAACACAAGTGGTTAATCACAAACATAAAACATAAAACCAAGCACATTTCTGACTGACTTACAAGAAGTTGCTGCAATCCCTGTTGTTGTTGCTGCTGCGGACAACGTTACAAAAAACACGCTCAATTATTTCTCTCCTTTTTTTGTAATAAATTTCGAATAAACTTTACTTAAAATCAATCCAATTTTAAAGAAGACAAATATTAACCAATTTTGTTTTAAAAGTGTATGAATAACCAACAACCTTTATAACAGTAGATGTCTATATTCAATCTTTCTGTTCACCCAATAATTTTTTAACTCTCTTTAACCCAACTATGCTTAGATTTTCATATTTACACATAGATTGATTATAGACGAAACATTATAAACTATAGATAAAAACACAGATAGTCAGTAACTATTTTGTTTGTATTCACATTGCAATACAGACAAAAAACTTACCCCTATGATAGCATTAAGTTCAGACATAGTGACCTGCTTAGCTCTTTCCACGGCCGATGCGACTTGCTGCTGATGTTCTTGTGCGAGGAATGGCAATACTTGTCCAATAATTGCACTTAATCTCTTCGCTATTTCAGTCTACAAACATGAGAAAGTGAATGTTAAGTAAATACTAATTATTAATCGCAAAACTCAGGCCTTTCATATAAAGCAATATGAAAGGCCTTCAAGCTGGCAAGGCATCTGCGACAGTTTGCTCTTGTGGATGTTCATGGGCTGCGGTCAGTCTCTTTCCATCAGGTGAACTGCATGCTCCCCTTGCCTGCTGTTACATAAAAAAAATATTAATATTAATATTGAAAGAATGTCACTATAGGGCATACTGGTATAAGCAATACAGTCATGGTAATACAGTATCCATTGATTTCATCATATTGTTAGTGTCAATTTACTTTCATCTTTTCCTTAAATATACTAAAATAGAATCAAGTAGCATAGCATAAATAGAGATAGTTTACCTGCTTGTGCATTTCAACATTCAATCCATAGGACATCTCATAATACTGAAAGAGAAAAATAAATAATTTAAACAAATAAAAAAACATACATCTTTCCTACTTATCTAGAGTACATAAAATGTACAGTTGAAATACAAACAACATAAATATGAGGCAAGTATATAAAGAAATTAATCAGAATAAGCAATAATTTTTAAAATACTTAATACAAACCATAACATAATGCCTTTGCATTTCTGTTTTTTCATTAGCCAGCTTCTCACATTCCAATTTTAACCTGAAAAGTGAAGAAGTGAAGTAAGGTAACCGATTAACAATTAATTAATAATATTTTATTTAATTACTCCTTGTAAAGTTCAACTCAAAAATATTAATTTAGTCGCAATGTTAGTAATAAAGAGTTGGCTTAACTGCTTTATAAAGTACTAGTCAAATCCTTTTTAAACAGATACCTATGATATAACATCTACCAGATTTCAAATTTCAGCCTGATCCGTCCAGCAGTTTGGACTGTGCAGAGATAGATCACTATGTTGTTCAATCATCTTTGAGTTTTTATATATATAGGTCTTATTCTTCACATGAAATCATCAACTTGATAAGTAAGTGATCAGGATATCACTTTATGAAATGTAGTAATGTAGTAATGTTTGATTAACCTATTATACTCACGTATGGTACTGAGCTTGTAAAAAATTAAATTCTTCCTTTATTCTTTCTAATGTATCAGCTATCGTAAACTTAATCGGTCCCGCCGAGGGTTGTGGCCCCTGAAAGAAATTATCATAATCATGATAATCAAAATAACGAATAATCTATAATAGTTAATCATAAGTATAAGTATTATAAAAACAACAAACCCGAACTGCGGCAGCCGGGTGCCGCGTCGGTGTAGGATACATCTCTACCCTTTTAAAAAGTTAATAAAAATACACAATCAAATAGATTTTGTCTTAGACCCGGCAACGCCGTACGTTGATAGCACCATTTCTTATAATCCAGCCTGTGCTATAATGCACTAAACACTTTTCCGTAATAACACACTAAGCACAATGATATGCACAAACTTTGATTAAAAACTTTTAAATTAACAATCATTATCTCGACATTTGAGAGAAAAATCTCGTTCGTTTTATTTAATGTTGTATTTTGAAGACTTAACTAACGTTATTAATCAAACATTTTATTAAAAAACAACAGATATTTTTATGAAAAATTGTATCCATAAATCCACGCCGCAATTTTGGTGTCATGTCATATCCATCCATCATTCACTTCATTCGTCAGCCAGAGACAAATGTTACAAGACATCGTTAGCAAATCTACATATCGTAAATTTTTATTGTTTGTCTAAATGCGTTACGTATTTTATCATTTACCTCAATTGCTTATGATGATAATTATATTCATGGTCATGCTTTTTTCAACTCGAATAAATTAGTTGCAAAAGGCCTTTCAAATCAACTAAAAAGAAATTTTGAATTTAATTTATAACATGAAGTTTTAAGGAAAGGGAAATATATTTTTTAAAATCTCCTTGAAAATGGGCAATACTTGGCAGTCTGGCAATACCACTATAGATAAAACATTATACAGATATTTTTGGTTTAACATAGAGTATAATAAATTGAAAGAAAAAATAAAAATGTAAAAAAATAATAATTCTATATTATTTTTAAATATAAGTAAAATACACTGAATCAAGTAATTAATATTACAAAAAAATATTAAATGCCCTGCATAAAGAGGGCGATAAATAATGAGGAAAATAACAAAAACACGTAAGAATTTTTCTTATTAATTTAATATATTTACAGATTTCTTTTATATGAAAAGATATCTGAAAAAAAGATGATATTTTATTTGACACTAGATAAGACTTTGAAATTTAAATAAAAAAAATAATTTCGGCAAAGATATTACGCCATTAATAAACATTTATAAGTAGTTAATTTATTATTAATAAGGGCATGAAGGAGCAATGAAACAGTCAAAAGAAGGCAAAGGCAAATTTATAATTTGTATTTTAAACATAAACATGTCTATAGCAATATAATATTTTACTTATTCTTAATAAAATATGCTTTAAGACTCACGTAGAGAATAAAAATTGTATGATATTATTTGTGATTTGTGACTTTTCAACATTTGTATTTTTTTTTAAGATATATATAAGCTTATAAAGTGTATTTAAATATTATATCATTCAAACTTCAGCGGCGAAGCATTTTACTACCGTAAAATTTCATGGGTAAAACTTTACGCTGGCAACATTGTAATTAAATGTTCGCATTTTCAAATATTATTTTCGCATTTTGATGGCAGATTGCGATCGTCGCGTAGCTGTTGCAAGTAGATATTGAAAGAGTGCAGTGTTCGGAGTGTTTTGAAATCATAAAATTGGTTGCTTTGATATAAACGTGAAACAGTGTATGTTCCAATGATTATATTTAGAAGAAAGTGCTGTTCATAAAGTGATATTACGTTTTAAGTGAGTTTTTACGTCGCAAAGAGAACCATCATGGATTTCAAATCAGCCGTTTTAAACACTTTTAATGCTGCCCGAGATGGAAATTTAACTCGATTAAAAGTAAGTATTTACTTCTATATTCTTTTCAAATGGATAGGGTTGTTTAAATTATTTACCTGTACGATATAGACATAAACGATCAACGTTCCGTTATGTAGGAATGTGCAGTTAATAATATCCAGTACCATGGCCCATATAAATAATTTCTCGCAAGGAAAGAAAAATAACATTATGTCGTAACGAATTCCATAATATATTGAATCCTACCGAGGTGAAGAGAATTCACATTTAGTGGACAACAATTCGTAATTGTAAATATTGATTTACCGCATTGAAAGCATAAGTAATTGCCTCAGATAAATTATTATCAATTAAACTATTTATTTATATCAAAATAAGTTTAATTGATAATAATATGATTGAGACATGAAAACAGTAAAATGTATTTTTAGCATGGTGTAGTGATGAGAAAAATCTGATTGGTTATTTTTATTTTATTTTTTATTATTATTATAACTTGGATGGATGGATGGATTATTATATTCAACGTCAAGGGACACTAAAACAATCACTGTTATAGATGGCCAATTTTAATTTTTTATAACATTTGAAGAATGATTTTGAATTGACTAAATAATACTAAATAATAATATTTAGTTGTTGAACATTCAATTTGTCTTATGTTTTCAACCTTAATTGAGGTTTTATTGCACAAAAACCTTAAAGATATTTAGGAATACATATTGAATAATTTCCAGTAAAAAGATAATATATAAAATATTAGCATTACCATATCAAAATAAGCTAAATAGCTAATAATAATTAGCTATTAAGAAATCCACTGTTGGCCTATACCAAATAAATAAATGGTGAGTTTAAACTGTGTTAACTATCCACCCTCCCGCTCCTTTTTTGATTTGCGAGTACCATTTTGAATATATATAGTTTATATCACTACCATAATTCTTAGGACTCCAACAACACATTACATGTCCATCCATTCAGCCTTTTAAACTCTAGGGTGTACAAAAAGAATGAACATGCATACATACACTTGAAAAACTTTTCCCTTCTTCCTTACAGTCTGATGATTAATGTTTGTTTTTCAATATAATATATAACCTTATTATCCTCAGACCAAGAGTTTAGTCAATAAAATGTCTGAGGGTTAATTTTCAAGCCTACTGAGGCCAAAGAGTTAATAAAACTTTTATAGACACTAAATCAGTTGTGGTCGACAACTTAGAAAAAATTTATTAATTAACTACATCCTTCTTCTAAGTTTACACCTGAGGATACATAACAAATGTTATTGTTATTATAAAATGCCTTCAGAACTTTATAATTGCATCTTTTTTATATAAATAAAAAGGATAAAAAATAATACAATCATAAAAAAATAACACTCTTTATGCAATGAATATATTATAAAACTCAATTGGAATAATTTAATTGTTCTTACCAGGTTGATAATTGATATTTATTTTATATGGCCCTTTTATTCTTACCATTTATTTTGTTTCATACATTTAACATATAACATTATTAAATGAAATGGAAAAATTACAAATTGTTTAAAATAAAGCAAAAGTGTTTTAAGTACAATGAACTGTGTCAATGGTTTGTTTACAAAGAATTTGTGTGGGTAACTAGAGGAGAAAGACTCAAGTAGTTAAGTACCCATTAGGTTGAGTTAAAGGAAACGAAAATTAAATAGACTTAGTCATAATTAATAATAATAATAATATAGCCTTTTATTTCCGAACAAACAGTAGTACAATAACAAGTTTAAGTATAATAATAAGTGTTAGTGTTACAATAAGTCTCTCCGTTCGGTGTGCCTTTCGGCAAAGGCCTCCTCCAACTCCTTCCACTGTTTCCTGTCTGCGGCCACCCTTAACCATAGGGGGCCCAGAGTAGTTTTGAGTTCATCCTCCCATCTTCTGACTTTGCGGCCTCGGCTCCGTATGCCGTCTCTTGGGTACCAAATAGTTACCAGCTTGCTCCATTTCTCCTTTTTGCATCGGAGCATATGACCAGTCCATAGTCATAATTACTATTTATTTATTTATAGCTGTCTTTCAGAAAAAACAATCAATACAGTTAAGATTAGAAGTGTACTTAAAATTTCTGAAGACAAATTTGTGGATATTGACACATTTTTTATTGGTCATTTATTATTTACCAATTTTTGAACATATATACTGCAAACACAGCTGCTGAGAACAAAGAAATTGATGTTGTGTTATTTTGGAAAACCTCATGCCATCATATTATGATTACAGAAACCTTGAAACTTTATCTCCTTTAAAAGTAGTTTACTCTTTCCTTTATTTAAATTACTTTAATAATGACAAAGTTTAATTAATAAACAAGATGTAAAATTATAAATGTACATACATTCCTTGTATATTATCGTAAAGAGCCGACTCAATGGCTCTTTGAACTTTAAATAGTGATTAACATATGCTCGCTCCTTGCAGATGTGGCGGATGCACAATTTTAGTTTGCAAAACATACAAGACGTTGTTTGTGTTATTAATGTATATAATATTTGGATGTATGTATATACATAGGCATCCTTACTATGTGCTTTGAGATATTTATAACTTGAGTTATTAAAATGTACTAGGTACCCATAACAAAAAATTGCTAAGTTTCTACTATCTAATCACCAAAAACATCAGAATGTTTTGAAAAATTCAACCTTCATTATGCAAAAACCATGGGCAAACCTAGTCAAACAAAGCCTGAATTCTTGGAATGAAATTGCATTTTTTAAATATTTTTTTTTATTCTTGTATTCAAGTTTTAATAACTTCGCCCTTTATATTTCTAAGGGCTATGGGATATATTGATTCAATAAAAAAAGAAACATTAAATACTTGTTCAAATTAAGGCATGCAGCAACAGCTTGTCTAAACTTACAGACATCAGCTGATTAATTATACTTGGAACAGCAGTCATAAAGCAATAAGATATAAGTTATTGCTATTACATTATTTATAGGGTGATATTATATACTTTGTTCATTATCAATGCACCCAACTTCCTTATGCAGATATTTTATGGTAATACCTCGCTCAAATAGAATAAGAACATGCAAAGAATATTTATGCTACATTTATTTATTCAACTTCAATTTTATGTGGTAATGCCTGGTGTGGTAATGAGTGTTTCGACTTTCGGTTGCGATTACGATATCTGGGACAAAAACACACTGTAACCTAAATTGTGGATAAGCCATATATTTCCAGAAGTAAGTTTATATCAATTTCCATTATGAATGTGTGCGGTTTGATTCTATTGTATTGTGCTATCAATAAGCATAACAGTGACTCGTAATTTTGGATATTTTTACTAATAATATAAAGCGGAAGTGGATTTACTTGAAATAATCTTCTTTATTAGACATAGACAGACACAGAAAGAAGGGTTTAGGCTATATAATTATAATATTTTGCCACATGAGCATACCTAATATATATCATTATGGTCTGTTTTTCCTTTTGCTTACAAAATTGTCATTTGTGGTTGCGAAGAACTGTTGTATAACTGGTTGTGTTTATTTCTTTGTTATAGGTTGATACTTATACTCTTGAAATTTATGTGAAGACAGAGACTTAAAAAGTATTTAAAAGAATGTTCTGAAAAAAGCTTACATTATTTTGTTTTCATATGTATAAAATATATTATGATTGTTCATAGTGAAATATCTTCAGTTGGAAAAGTAGAAGCCGCTGAAAATGTACTAAAATAAAACAGTATTATGCGTATTCTACACTTCATTCTAACTGTCTGCGCAAACTCACGCGGAAGTCACTTGTGTACACTCATCTTTCGGAATTAGAACAAACATATGTTTTCTTGTTTGCCTTTTTTTCCCCAATGAGTCAATTCTTTTGCGAAACGCTGAATTTTTTACCGCTTCTATAGGCTTTGTTAAAATCACTTGTTGTCTTTGTATATCGTTCTTGACTTTTTGCCAGAGCACTAAATGAAGATATAATAGTCGTTTTTGTTGTTTATTAGGTTGCTTCCTCGTTTCGAATGCTTACGTTGTATTTAATGTGCCATAAATTATAGGTGTATCCGTAAGTAGGACAGGCTAATTTGTAAAAAAATATTTTTAAATTTTTTGTTTCTTTTATTGACGAAGCTTTTAATAAATTGCTAAACTTTTGTCCTAATGAAAATGTCGGTGGATAGTATACACGTTAAAGATGGTGTGTATGTGTGTGTGTTACTTAACATAGTTTCTTGTTCACAGTTCAGCAGCTGAACGGATTTGGACAGAGATAGATTATTATATATAGATTAGTCCGGACGTTGCGTTTCAGACGGAAGATAGTATTGCAATAAACATAGTATTAATTTAAATCGAATACCATATGTAAATATTAATTTCAGTAACATTTTTTCTATGTCCCAGGAAGTTTATTTTAATTCGAGTTCGCCTTTTGGAGTAGAACAGAAATTAATCAAATAGTATTGCGGCCTAATGTCAACTTTCGATCATTATTTATACGCGTAATGACGGTCTACACGCAACGTGTCAAGGTAGTCTTTAAGTAAAATCAATATATGTATTAATCAAACGTGTATTTTAATTATTATGTCCTAATCAACGCATAACGTGGTATCTGTGAGAATGCCGATACAAGTAGGTAAAAGACTATTTAAACATTTTGTCTTCCTTTGTGATTATGGAGTTTTTTTTTTTTCTTTATTTTGAGCTTTATGGAGTTATGGAGATGAACTACACCCATAATAAATATTTTCCAAGTTTTTCTTAACTAGTTGAATAAGGAAGAAAAACATCGAGCTAATACATATCAAATATTCGATAGCCATCGGAGCGTGAACTTGTACTTGAAAGGATTAATTTAAATTGCTTACCATGTTGTATTAATTTAAATATATATTTAATATAATTTTTCAACAGTTAAACCTTTATAAATATATTCCTTTTATAATAATTACATCAGTCCGGCCAATGCACGGTCATTTAATTGCACATTACGGTTCAGTCGTCGGCCCTAATTGCTCACTGCGATTGAGTTCACTATTGCGATTGTTTACGATGTGTATTTTAATAATTTAATATGATTATATTATATTTATGTTTATCGCGGTAACGACTTTGATATGTACAAAAAGTTTAAGATTGGCTAAGCGGCTGCGAAATTGTTGATCTCAGAACATGAACATATAAAGAAACAAAACTCTTCAGCTTTATATTATTAATGTGTATGTTTCTTTGTTTGAGAGAGTCAATGTAAGGAACTACTGGGCCGGTAGTTTGTGTGATACGTTGATATGTTGGAAATGTTCATTCCATTAATCGAGGAAGACTATAGCGTATTTAACATTAAGCTTTGAGAGCGATTGCTCTCGGAACAAATATAATTATATATTCGATTCTATGAAATATTTGTATAATAAGTATTTTGTGTCAACTACATTACTCAATTAGTGAGCATTTTATTATTTAAATTATACTACATACTTACCTAACTATGCTTACTATATTTATGTTCATCATAATAACCTTTGACGTAATTTCATAAATGAAATTGCAACTTTAATGCATGTCCAAAATTTAAATACGACCAGTGGAATTTTAAATTTTAATAATAAATACATCCAAATAAAAATGTATTAAAATTTTTTAAACAAGTAATAAACATATACAAAGAACATGCTTAATTATTTAGGTAAATCTACAAAACATATCGAATTAATTTTTGTCTTGCACGATCACATTGTAATTATAGGTTTAAAAAAACTGATAACGACACCTGCCTTTACTTTTTATTATAGTTTATAGCTATGCTGTTTTAAGTGATAGAGTATGGTGCATCACAATTGTGTGTGTGCAAGATTGCATACATGCCCGTGCGCAGCTCGCATCGCAGCAGGGATTGGTCATCGCATAGTTTTATTATATCCTTGAAATCAACATTTAAATATTTTACATACATTGTTTGCTATCACTTATCACACGCCGGGTCGTTGGACCGTGGTTATTGCAACTCGTTAGTTTTATTGTTAGTTGTATGTCACCCACATACATGTAGTGGTTAAATTTCTTTGATATTATTGTGAAAATAAACAAAGGAATTATTGAGGTGAGTTGTTTTTTTCAGTAGTCATCCGGAAAAATTTTAATAATGCTTCACTTGTCCTTTATCATTATTAAAATATGTTAAATGTTTAAAAGAACAGTGCAAGGAACGCAATTGTTGGTTTGAACTTAAATAATTCATACTTACATATTCAATACTTTAGTAATACATTAATATTTTAAATGCAAATATTTTCAGTATCATAATGATCATTAATAAAATTTCTTATAAGTATTTTTTATAGCGATAATATGATTATTAAATAAGTAAAATTCGTTAATTAAGCAAATGAATTAGTTTTTAGAGCGGTCAATCATAATCAAAAGTTTTAAGCGGTCATCAAACGGACTACTAAAACTTATGTCATTCTATTAAGTTATTTGCATGGAAACAGTACTGGGCATACCAAATACCAATACCATCGATAATGACGAAACATGATTGTCTCGGAGCTGTTAACTCGATACCGTTACAAAACTGTTGCCGCCCGATTTACTTATTCTTTTGAAATACTGACTTATGTATTCGTTGCTTTGCCAAATGCCAGTTGAGAAATGTATTTACATAATTTGTACATTCGAAAACTATTTGTATGAAGGGTAATCTTAATGCAGTATCTCTTATGTGAATAACTGTAAAAGTAGAGCAATATTTAATGAATATAATTTCGAAAATTGTTGATGGTATTCGTAAAAATCGATCATTAGAATTTAGAAACGCCTTTAATTATTCTAATCCCTTAAAATGGAGAAACTTCTCTTCAATATACGTTGTTTAATTGTACTTGATAATTTTGTGTTTGGCTTTGATTAAATATAATCAAACTTTTTGTGGGATTTCTGTGCACGTTTCGTATTTATTTGAAATTAACAAAATGACGTGTCACGTAAGAAAAAATGTATTGTTTGAACACTTTTCAACGTGATTAATTGCAATTATTAAAGTATCCATCGTTTACCGTTTTAACGGAATACTTTACAGTACGGAGATTAAAGCCTAAATAAATCGCGTTTTAAACCTGTTATAGGTTATACAATTATACATATTTATTATAATGCTAAGAGAAGTAAATATTTTCATCATAATTTACTTTAAAAAAATGTAGAGTTACAATTTAAAAAAAAAATACTGATACGCAGTCACAAACAAAGTACCGTGTCGTTTAAAAAATTAATAGTTATGTTTTTATTATTTTATTTCCAACACTAGATTTTAGCGAAAATTGTATATTCTTATCAACTTGACTGAATGAGTAATAAAAAATTATAGCTTCCTTTATATTTTAGTGACACGTGATGCTGATGACCTTTTTCTATATATAAAAATAAAAAAAAACCACGCGAAATTTGTCGTACCTACAAAGCCATTTTGCATGCGAAATAAACTAGTTTTAAAAACTAAGTTGAACAAAATTTTTTCTCCCATTTTGCACAATAATTGAATGAGGAAAATGCGTAGGTATTTCAATTTTAGATTTCCATGTTGGTACAATTTATTTAAATAAATGTATTTTACATGATATGACTCGAATAACGTTTATTGCCCTTGTGTTTTATCCACGACTAGAATTCGTTTCAAATATTATACCAGGGTAATGATTCACAAATCCAATTCGGGTCGGAACGAAGAAGTTTCTGTCGAAATTTGTATGAATATTATTCCTATTTTCGACACTTTCCGATCCGATTCGCATTTGTGAATATGGGGCCAGTTCTATAGTTGAACTATTTGACATAAATGCCTTATCACTGTGTAATAATGACTTAATATAGGTATAACTTGGTACCTGGGTACTGTCTGTATAATATATACTATATACATTTTCTGACAAATGTTTTGTTGCGATACCAGTTTTGTCAGTATAAACCACAGCGAACCTCTGTACTTCCACTGACCGACCACCTGACATCCGCTTGTGGTCACGGCAGGTGCATCGAGCTGGTAAAATACCTCCCCCCCGTCCCTCCTTCTCTGTACGTTTACAAGGATATAATGTACGGGAAACTCAATTTTGCAAATTAGTATGTCAATAACTTTAGTATTGATTTTTATTACATTATTGTAATCATTTTAATTTTACGATTTATAAACGCGTTTAATAGAAAGATATATGAGCGTTTTTTCGTGAGTATATTAATGTTTTAATTAGATGGTTTATTAATTATCAGACTTCACATTAACGCATTATCTAAACTAATCTATACTAATATTATAAAAAAGAGAAAAGATTTGTTTGTTTCTTTGTATGTATCGAATACGCTCCAAAATTACAGGACCGATTTGGTTGAAATTTTGTACAGAGATTTTTTGAAACCGCAGAAATGATATATTAGGATAGTGTTTATCCCCAAAATCCTACTGGGACGGGATACATACGCGAGTGAATCCACGGAGTTCAGCCAGTTAATAAATGGTAAAATTAACTTATCTAGGTATAATGATGCATTTTTAACAAATTCTTCTTGTATAATAATGAATCGTTAAACATTAAAATTATCCTCATGGTTGTTAGCAGTACATTTATATAAAAATAACATGTTTGCCTTGCTATTTCTGCGATGAAATAGTCTTGTTTCATGTCTGCTTTTTGCCGTGATGTGTAACAGAATATCATATGAGTGCAGGCGTGCATAACTTCTGAATATGTACGCACTGTTGCCATGTGTAAAATTATCCACAATTCAGGCCAGATACTCAATTAGTTGTTACATTCTCTTTAGCTAGGATTTAACCTAATCTTAATTTTATTTTATTAATTTATAAATCGGTATGATTTTGCTTGTGTAAAGATAACACACTCTCTTATCCGGATTTTATACTTGAAACGAAGATAAAATCTATTTATTAACGTAAAAAGTCTATAAAATCAATTATCTATATCTATAGATACTAAGATTCTAAAGAGGAAATATTTGTTTGTTTGTATTGAATAGGCTCCGTAACTACTGATTTGAATGAAATCTTGTACAGGGTTTCTTTGAAACCCGTACAAGGACATAAGACAGTTTTTATTGCGAAAATTCCACGGGAACGGGGAAAACAGAAATACGCAGGTGAACCCGGAGGTCAGCTTGTTAACTATAAAATTAATTATTATTAAATATTGTACTTTAATGGTGTTATACATACCGACGCAATTGTGAAATATATTGTAATCTGTTTTTGCGGAACTCGATAGGAATATTAAATTTTATAAATGTAATCTCGGTTAGTGGTTATGGTAGTAGTAGTTCGTTAAAAATAGGTTAAATGCCTTTAAATTTGCTACAGTTTGAGGCAGAAATAGTAATATTTAAGTACAAAATTCAAACGAAAACTGGGTTCGCAATTATTCTTTCCATTTATGTTGTGTAATGAAGCATTCAAAATGCAAGCCTTTGAAAAGGATCATTTTACGTTTTCGAATTAGTTAAAAACCCTGTTTGGAAATGGGTCTACTATCAGGATAATTTAAAGATATTTTTATCGCAAAATTTTATGCAAAAATGTCGGATATTTCTAGGTTTTGTAGCGGTCGTCGTGATCCAACAAAATGAATGCAAATTTTTAAAATTCTTTATGATCGACGCACGATATTACAATTTTAGTGGATGTGTAACTTTAAGAACAAGTCACATATTTCTTTGCGTCATCTTGTGTTCACTTTTGATTTGATCGTATCGAGTAGTAGTAACGATTCTATTACGATACAAAAAGTAAATTTTCACAAAAGATGACCATAAATTTTTTACCAAGTTATCAGTACATACGCTGGTGAAACCGCGGGGCGTAGCGTAGCGAAACGTTAATATATTATATTATTAACTAAAAAATGCACATTGAATGAGGCACCACGGTCTATTTTTTGCAGTATGTAAAAAAATAAGAGTTGTTTCACAATATATTGTTTTTTTTAAT
Source organism: Phoebis sennae (assembly GCA_001586405.1). Lineage (NCBI taxonomy): Eukaryota > Metazoa > Arthropoda > Insecta > Lepidoptera > Pieridae > Phoebis > Phoebis sennae. Next base: position 167,016 of record LQNK01000135.1, read on the forward strand.
CACCTGCAGATAAGCATTGTAATCTTTACATAAAAAAACATATGTTAAGAGCTTTCATGATATTACGCAATAAAATCTCCCAATATTTATCATTAACTTCCTGTTATACGAATCGGTTAATTTTCAAAGAAGACGACCTTGTTGGTTATTTTTTACAGGTGCAATGATCTCTTTATAATTACGAATTAGCAACAGTGGGTTATTAAGTGCGAAAAATTGACCGGTAGATAAATCATGTTTAGACGGCGTGAGTCATGTGTCAGAGACTAAACTGAAATGTGACTTCCTGTGATCGCCTTCGATAGTTTTCCGCATCGCAAATAAAAAACAACTTAGTTCCTCATCGAGTTGATTGTTGGATGTTTTTATCATAGTTCGTTACATTTGGTCCCTTTTATTGTCGTCTTCTTTATTATGTTATAATAAATTTCAGTTTAAGTATAATGAATTTGGGAGAAATGAACACATTTTTTTAAATACAATTCTCACATCTGGTAGGTACCTAGATTTTTTCTTCTCTTGGATTAGATAAGGATCGGATTAGAATTTAGATTTCTATACATATCTATATCTAGATAAACGATGTTAAAATGTACATGTTTCATATTATGAACATGTAGAGAAAAGAAGTTCAGTAAAACACACTTGCGATACATTCCAATTCGATGAGTTATTTCATAGAATCTATGTTTATAATGCCATACATTCGCTGATTAATATTTAGTAGATAAAATATACTTAGCGACTCATTCAAAATTGCTATATAAACAATAATATTGACTTAGTACCTATTGATAATATTATCGTCTTTGAACTGATAATATATTTAATGTTCTCGAAGTTTCTATAAAATGTTTTAAAGAAAAAAATCAATAATAACAATTCATCTGGTTTTTAATAGAATTTAGTTTTGGTTGATGTAATAAAATATAAGTTAAATTTTATAATGTTTAAAAAAACCGATGTGATAATGTTATTTCTTTTTAATTTATTTCATGTATAAATTTCATTGTTTTTGGGCGTACGCAAATATTATGTGAATAAGGCACACACATGAATATTTATTGTTTATTGTCTTTTGGAAAAAAGTTTTATTTATTTCATTTATTTATTCCACCTTGGTTGGTACAAAGTGCATTTAAAAGTATTCATACATTAATTAAAGTGTACATTACCTATCACAATTATTTTTTATATAAATAAGTATTTTTTTAATACCAAAACCTGCCAAGGAATTTGAACTCTATATCGACATAGCTGTCTTTCCGGAGAGATATATTCTACAGCCCCAGTTTTAAATTTTTTTAGATCGAACAAAAACTGAAGAAATGCCACCTTCAGCTGCTATTGTCATCTTCATCATGTCAGCCTAAAACAGGTTTTACCTAGGCAGGAATGACTCACGTTAGACTGCATCTCAGCTAACTATCAGGTGACATCGCAGCCCAAATGCCTGAATAGTCATAAAAAAGCTGCAGTGAAAGTAGATGAAAATCTATGAACCCAAAAGTGTCACATTCGGTCACAGATAGTAAAATAAACGAGCATATAATTTTGTCTACGGAGCCACCGACTGATTTCTAAACGATGTTCCGGTCACTTACTGTTCTAGAATTTGGCTTTTATTACCGAGCTAGCGACTTAATTAGACTGTAAAGTGCTAAATTGCAAAAGCAGGAAACTGAGAAAACGTCGATTCGTTTCGTTGTCGCTTACTGTAAATCTTATTTTCATTGATTGTTTTTTAAATTGACGTTTTCCATATACTGTGATGAGTCCCAAAGGTCCCTTCCTCTGTATAATTAATTCTTTGTAAGGACTAGCGGAGGAACGTTAAAATTTCATAATCTCTAAGCATTCTTTCTGTGTACTACCGAACATAGTCCTCATGTAGACCTCGCCCTTAATCCCTGTATCATCTGAATTTTTATGCAGCAACATATAGGAACATATCCAATATTATGTTTCATGGGTACTATAAAAGTTAACACATTTAACACACCAAATGATCAGTTATACCGTCGATAATAAGGTGGCTTTGAGCCGCCTGATATTGCTTGTAATAAAAGGACGTGCATGTACTGTCTGTCGTTTGTCTGATCGCTTTGTCTCGAATAATAAACAATAGAGTACTTATCTACGTCCTGCTGCGTATCGCGTATGAAATGGCAAAATACAGATACATAAAAAATTTAAAAGAAAGTAGATTAAATACAGATTATATGTAAAATACAGCATCGATTGATTATTTTCTCAATTTGTCTAGATTTAGAAATATCTTGTTTGAGGATATCGGAATTTAATTATAAACTAGGTCGACTAAAGATTATTAAAATTTATAATTTGTATATGACCTACTATCCTTGATTGATTAGAATCAATAAACATAGGTAAACAACAATATTGTACTGTTATCATGCTAGTATAAACATATAGCTCGCAGCAATTGTGTTATAATGCGACCAAAACTTTATGATATTTTTTGGTATAGACGCCGTAGAAACAAGCGTCACATCGATTTTACGAAACCTTAATCTTGACCTACGTAATCAGTTGCGTGGCACACCGGCCATGCATGTGCCATTTATTTAATGGCCATGTTTGTTACAGCCGGAAAACGAGTCGATCGACCAGTTTGGAACTGCTACCATATAAAGATAGAAGTATTCGCTCCATTACGATGTTGGATTTGTAGCGAATGTAGTATTGAAATTCATTTGTAAACCAAAAATATATTTTGTTATCGGATGCTTGTGACTTCTTTATCTATAAATTGCGATAGCAATAACTATAGACAGGCTAGGCTAGAGTTGATATACGGTGCTTAAAATCGATAGTAAATCACGATATATAGGATGTACTTAACTTGAAATTATTTGTTGTTTATGGAGTAGGTGCATGCCTCTGAAAAACTTGCTTAATATAAATCTAACAATTTTCATCAAAACGGTTTGACTGTGAAATGTTTTACACAAACGGCAACTGCTTCCCTATTATATGAGCATACAAATTGCATGGAGTTTACATGTCCTTTATTTGAATTGATCAATAGAGATAATTCATTCGGTTTAGTTAACTGACTTGTGTTAAAGGTCGGGTTTGATAATAGTTGGAGTGTGGTTATCAGTTTCACAATAAATAGATGAATTGCAATAGCTGATAGTTAAATGATGGTTTTTGATGTCATGAAGCAGATTTTCTTATCGGTGAACGAAGCCAACGGGGGTCCCCTGTTGGCCTGTTTCCATCTCATTCCTCACCCATCCTGTTCTATTCCTCTCCCAATTTCCAATCATTAGTCCTTTCCTTATCTCCTCCCATTCCTTGAGGCCGCAAGGCAACTGCGACACAAATTCATGGGCTGCGGTCAGTCGCTTAACAGGTGAATCACATTCTCCGCTTGCCTAAAAAATAATAAAAAAAATCCTATATTATGGATTCGAATGGAAGTTCTTTTTTTAGTTTGTTATTCAGGGTTTACCCTTCTATCAATAACAAACTGAACTAGTCTATATTAGAGGTAACAAAATACGGAGATTCATAGTTAAAAGTTTTTAATTGTGTTAAACAAATTAATAAATATTTTGGTTTAAAATTTTTATGAAAACATGTGTTAATTAGTGTTTTGTTTCTTAATTGAACTTGATCCATTTAATGATGTGTAACATTCTTGGGTCACGGTAATTAACTAATTAGAGAACAATAGTTATAATGAGACTAAATTACTGTTTATGTTAGATTTTGATACACAATATACATACGTGCTTTTGTAATAATATGAATAATAATGAACAAATAATCATTGAAGAATACAAAAATTAAAAAAAAAAAAATCATATTTACTTTACCTTCGTGCTTAATCCATATTTATTATTTCTTTAAAAGAAAATACATTTAATTAGATTGAGTTTTTTCACGACAGTAATAATTATTTATATAACAATTTATTTTTTCACTGACCTTGCTATAAAATATGAATTTAAATCGTCTTATTATTGATTTTCACAAAATTGGTATTCGTTAGAATAGAACAAACTTTATGATAATTTTTCTACATAGTTTCTACGAACAATTTGAATTTTAAAGTACTAAAATAAAAGTAAATTTGCCTATGCATTGAGTAGTAAGCTAGGTATTTTCTTCGGAGTGAATAAATCACACCAAATTGCTTGCTGACCTAGAAAACGTTCCTTTAGCTCTTAATGTTTAAATTATTAAATAGAAACGGTAAGTCATAGATACTTACTTTTTTATTTATTTTATCAAATTTTTAATGTGTTTTTGTATGAAAGAAAATTAATATAAATGTATTTTTTGTAACAGGTAAGTCTTTGCGACGAAATACTGCTCGCAGTTAAGTCTTTGTAATTACGATAAGAGGTAATTAAAATTGTCTATTTAAATTTAATATGCACATTAAAATTACGCGTCGTATGATGTCAATTTCACATCGTATGCTCTATTGAGTTTTTGCTCGTTACATCGTTGTTTTGTCCACGCTTCGATACGTGATCAATAACAAAGTAGGATTGTATAGAACAGCAAATAATACTGATACCTATAACCTATGTACATCTTACAAAATGTATAGGTGGAGTATAAATAGGTACAGAGCGCACACTGCACTTTGTCAGTTGCGCCTCTGCACTGTAGATATGCCAGAGAGTATAGTTCATAAGTCAATATTTTATTATTTGCCTCCTCACTTAGTTAGTACCTACCAGTACAGTACATACTTTTCATTATTTATCCACTTATATAAAAATATAAAAGTAAAGCACGATTTGTAAAGGGTGTAACGTAAAAACTAAAAATAATACAAATGAAACCCATGGAAAGGTGGCATTATCGCTGGAGAATGAAGACGAAATAAATATAGCGATGCGGGTTCATACCGGTGCCTCCGGTTCATACCCTTTACACTCTAATATGTATAAGGATCGATGCAAGGTCGCCGGGCGCCGCGGAAACACATGCCTTCGCCTTATGGGTACGCGACAGATCTCTAACGCCTATATACGGTAACCCGACTAATTCGATCGGATTTTGTAACTGTTCTACTGTTTGTAAACATACGTCTCGTTTTTAACCATCTTAATCATTAGTGTTACGATGTTATTGGCGGGTTTTTAGATATGTTTTTGCTGTTATTGTTTGTCGGGGATTTCCTTTTTTTACACTAGCAATAAACCCAATTTAATAGTAGGTACAATAAAGCAATGCGTATGTATTTTTTGTATCAAAATATTATATCAGCCCAAAAGCGTGATAGTATAATCTGAGCTTATCTATCCTCACGCGATTATATACGTAATGTTACGGAAGACGGGGGTGTCCTTGAGTGTACTATGAATTATTGTTGCGAGGTTCCATGCGAATGTTTGTTTGTGACTTTTATTACTGTAGGGGCATAACGAAAAGCGTTACATGTTATGGATTTAACCTTTAGTAATTTCTGTTTGGGTTAGGGTTGCTCGAAGTATGTGTCGGTCATTACAGCCGATCGTCTTGTCGCATATTATGCAGCGCTACTCTTGTGAAACTAAACTACCTACGGTGCTATATATATACTACCACAAAATTTCAAATTTACAATTATAATAAAGCAACAAACAAAAGATTCGGCGTAAATAAATTAATTTGTGGAACTCATGATTATATTCTAGTTGTTATGTTCAACATAGGATCGTGTATGCAAAATGCATATTTGTTTTTGAGTTAAGTGAGAGTTTAATGCACGAAGCACAAAGAGAAGGTCAGCTAAATACGGCTTTTAGATGTGAGTCATATGATGACTCCAGCATGTTACAATCTGTATTTTCTTTGAAATAAATCCTTACTAATATAATAAATGCGAAAGTAACTCGATACGATGTCAAAGGTTTCACGGAGATAATGTCATAAATTCCCCTTTTCCTTTATAATATAATTTAAAAAGATTACTCTAGCTTCCTATAGGCTATAGCAGATTAGGTTCGAATATATTATTACAGTAGTATTTTTTAAAAATAATTATTTTCGTAGATCAATTTTCAAACAGGACTGATTAACTACTAGACAACGCAATGCTAAAATTCAAATACAGATAGGAGAAATATTTATACTGTCTTTAGGTCTTCACCGACTAGACTGCATGCTCATTGTACAGTATTGATAAATTGAATATCATTATTTCCCTTTTGACAGAACATAAACCACCAGTGAATTTACCCATTCGTGAACTTTTTATAAACACTTTTTGTTTACTGAACCACGAGATTTTTCTATGAACACAATTTACTGGGGCGAGTGTGACTAATGGATATAGCGGTATTTTATGATAGGTTTCTTTTATGTCTGCTTGAGTCTATATTTTTCGTTTATTTTCTACTTTATTATTGAAAAATCTGTGCGCTAGATTATTATTTACGAGGCTACTTACCTAAATACTTATTTGAGATTTATGAAAATGGCGTGCTCTTTTTTGTACATTAAATTTGTTGTCGTTGCAATTTAATTACTGTAATTACCAGTACTATAAAGTTAATTTTCGCCTTTCTATTAAATATTTTAATTGCAATTCGGTAATGAAAAACATGCTTAGGAATAAGAGGCATATGAAACTAAGTAGCAATGTTCACCGGGCCGTTATGATTCGTGCAAATACATTCAGTTATATAATTATATTTGCGGCTTGCGTTTAATTTAGATTCGTTCCTAATTAGCGTATAAAGCATAGCTAAGCCTCGACTGTTATGAATGCCGCATTCATTTGCGACATATTTAGATTTATGGCAAATGTATTGATATGAAAGTTTTGGTATTATGTACAACGTTTCTTTACGGTTTTTAGGGTGTTGGTGAAAAGTAATATGTGTTTGTTGTATGCGTTTTATTTTTATAATTTTCCTCTTCTAGGGATTCCTGGAATAGGTCGCTTCGAGCGATAAGGTCGTTAATTTATGTACGTAATCTTTGTACTATGTAATGATTTGAACTATAAATAAATCGTTAAATAAATAAATATATTCATACTTGTACTTGTTGAGAATTTGTGTATTTTTTGGAAAGTCGGTTAAATTTACATGAATGATGTAAAGTCGAAGAGTGACTAGGAAATAATATGACATATGAGGACAAAACACTGTATAATTCCATAACCTTATCAAGTGGTAAATTATGCTGTGCTCATTCTATTAATTGTTAATGTAAATTGGTAATGGACTAAGATTAATGAAATCGATTAAAGGTAAAGTACCCAGTGTAAATGATCTTAGAGATATGTTGAACTGTCAGCTCGCAAGGTAAAGGCCTGCATATTTTAAGAAACAAGCAGGTCAAGCCCTTTTTTGTTGTTTACTTAAGTTATGAAATTTATTTGATCTGAACCAAATGAATATACCATAATGATAATATACCACTTACTACTGCGTACACAAACAATAAAATCTTCATAGAAATTTATCAAATAAATTGACTTAAAATTAACTGTCGTACATCGACAATTTTAGACTGATAACACACTCCACATAAAACATAATTATAAAAAAATCGCATGATGAATACAAATGCCATGGCCACAATTAATGACACAATTATTAACACCTGTTTTCATCAGCGATGTTTTTCCCTTGCACATCGCAAGGAAGTGAGAAGTGACCTCAACAGGACAATGCCTCGTGGACATCTTCCGCAGCTTAGTATTCAGGCCTTACTAAATGTCACTTCCTTCCAGCTATTGCGTACAGTTGTCAGCATTAGGAAATTGATCAGGTTTGTGATTGGTATCTCAAGCATACGAATGGGTTTTAGAAGGAATATTTTAGTTGTAATGTTTTGGCCTTTTGATAATGTAGGGATTATATTAAAAAGCCTGTATTCTCCTGTTCTAGTCCTCTCCAGCTTCTTATCATTAATCCTCTCATTATCCCCTCCCCTTCGATAAGCCGGCAAGGCATCTGCGACATTCCATGTTGTAGATGTTCATGGGCTGCGGTCAGTCACTTAACATCAGATGAAACGCATGCCCTGCTTGCCTGCTATATCATAAAAAAATACATGAAAAATATGTTTGGTTAAAGTATGAAATTTCAAAGATTATAAAGAAAAAATTAATAATATTCATAGAAGCATATGTCAGTAGAAATTCTTTTGAGATATCTCGTAGAGTTAGATATTGCGACAAGACTGCTTCGTCGCAAAAAATGCCTTTTAATCTAGGTTTCTGGGTTTTCTGAAAATCTGAGAATTGCTGAATAAGGTGGATATATTTTAGAAAGTAAATATGCCTATCATACAATCTTGTAATGGTAATTTCTAAATCTGCATCGGTGGATTGACGCACAATGCAACTACTATATTAATAGCAAGCTTTGGGTTTGGCTGTTGTCGTGTTTATCTAATGAAAATGAAATACCTATATTTAATTACAACGTAAATACATACGAATGAATAGACTAATACCAGAAAATTAACCAGTGTTTTTCGTGTCTAGTTTTTGCTCGCATATTGACTTGACGACCCGATTGGCGCAGTGGATATGGCAATGATATATTGCGCCGGAGGGTGTAGGTTCGATCCCCACGAATAGAAAATTATGAGTTGAAATGCGATTGGCTTTGAAATTAAATGAAATGAAAAATACGTTATTGCACACACCAAAATAAAAATTAACAACAGGAAAACTAACATATAATTGGCGGCCTTATGGCTACAGAACCATCTCTTCCAGGCAACCATAAATACGACAATTTAAATAAAATTGTATATGTAGAACATTTTTATTTATCCTCATCCAGTATAATAAATTCGACGTAGGTCATTGACGGATATTGTCATTCATCTGTTTTGGCAATAACCCCAGCATTGCCCGCGTGATTAATGATCGGTCAAAGTTGATGAATGTCCGAGTATTTGCTTACACTTTTTGCAGTACGGTGCTGTTACTGACTGGCACTTGTCTATTTAATTTTTTTCTTCTTCTTTAATTTACAGAGCTTTTTGTACACATACAAATGTCGCTCCATAAGTACACAAGCTTAAATATAAAACTTACAATCTCTAAATATATTGCTGCTAATTTATACAGTGTCCTAGCTTCATCCGAACGGTTCAGCTTAGACACTGTTACAATATATTTAAAAATTAACTTTATTTCCTATGTAGGATATTTGCTTACACTTTTTGCATTATGGTGCTGTTACTGACTGGCACTATATATTTAAAAATTAACTTTTTCCTTAGTAGTTTCAAGCGTTAAAGATGTTTTTAAATCACCCGCATGCCATTATGTTCCTTGCAAATAATACAATACAATATACTTTATTGAGCACACAAAAACAAAACATAGTCCGACATTTATGGTATAATATAAAAAACAATATTGAAGTATGAGCTGTACAGGCGGCTTGATATCAATATAATTTATTTTGATATCAAGATCGCGATCAGTTGATATAGATAATTAATTTAATGTAAATGTATGAAAATACTTTTGGAATTTTTGTATCTTCAATTAAAATATGTAGATATATCAATTTTTTTTAAGATTGACCATTAATTTAATTTTAGCTTTCCCGTATCATTAAAATCAACACGGAATTATAGCCTGGTCACACTTACGATCGCACCTGTATATGGTGGATCGGCTCGTGTGATGAATATAAAATATAAATGCCACGGACACCATCTTTATCGTAATTATGACCTTACTAGCCGCGCCCCGCGGTTTCACCCGCGTAACGTCTGATCTCGTGGCAACTCCGGGATTTAAAGTAGCCTATATGTTATTCTGAACCCTCACCTGTATGTATACCAAGTTTCATCATAATCGGTGCAGTAGTTTTTGCGTGAAAGAGTAACAAACATCCATACATCCATACTTACAAACTTTCGCCTTTATAATAGTAGTAGGATAATACTCATATACTGAGAGCTTGGACCATTTTTTAGCTGACGACTTGTTTGTTGCCTCCTGTTATACCCCGACATGGAACTATGGATGGTGAGTAGCGGGACTTTTTTTAGACCTCAGGTCACTTCAGGTCAGGTACAAGGTCTCAATAAAAGACCTGTCTTTTGAGGATGCTATATTTTAGCTAGGATGCTATATTATAGAAGAAACATTAGACAAGTTTTCCGCCTTAAACTCCCCAAAAATGGTTGTAGCTCTCTGAATATCAATTATACGACTGATTAATGAAATAAGGAAATACATTCGCTTCATATGCCTTCAAGCTTCGGGTATGAAGAAATTTATATCTGACAGTGAAATTACCTGATACCAAATGAGCTTCCAACCTCGAGGAAATTGGATTTTTTGCACAAATTAATGACTTGTTAATTCACTTTTATATTATACCATAGTCATTAAGTATATTAGTATCAGAGTCTAAATCAGTTTTCAAATAGGTACAAGACACGCTAATTTTAACTTTTGTTAATAAAAAGTTAATTATAATTAAACAAAACACTTTATTTTCGACGTATCTCGACAATGTTTATTTTAACGACCCTGTGATTGTCATCTTATTATCATATTAAATTCTTAAATTATTTAAACACGTGTTCTGCTATTTACTTCTCACAATTATTAATTAACATTAGGTATGGGACACCGATGACAAGTTTCGTAAATTAATTGTACTGCCCTGAACGCGAGCCCTTGAAGGTTTCAATGTCGCATTTGCGAATCACCAAAGATGGTACTGGACTTGTACTTACGAGCAAAAAGAGTATCTGCTATATTTATAGCTCAAGGTTTCGATCACATCCCATTTTCTCACTTTCTGCCAGCCTTTGCTAACCAATATTATTAATGCAAAAGTTTGTATCTTTCAATGTGTTTTTCACAAAATAACAGAACTTAATTAAATGAGGTTTGTCAGAAGAACAATTAGATACCGTTATTTTGATTTTGGGACTGCTGTCACACGGAATTTGCCAATGTCAGGTTTTTGGTCAGAGCATCGGTGAATATATTATAGTCTGTTACTTTTGGCGGTCTGTGCTTTGCATAAAACAAGGATGAGATGCCTCACAAAACAAACAGACACAAAACAGCACACCACCACAGCATAGAATAAACTAAATATATAAAAGAACAAACAGATTAAAATTTAAGATTAGTGGTGGATAATTATATACCCTAAAATATAAATAAATGGCAGTTTAAAGTTTATCATAGTTTATTTTTATACGTAAACAGATAAAATCTTAATAGGAAGCTAAATATAATTATGCCGTCTAAAACCTTTGTGTATTAAATTCGCGAGTCATAATGTTTCGAGATTCAAATCTGCATCATCTTGTGACAGGCAATGATGTAACCGTTGCTTAAAATAACACCAACTTGTTTAATTAATATGTGTATTTTCGCACTGCTTCCGAGAAAGCATTACATACATACTATTATTTACAAAACACCCTCAAAAAATGATTTAACAACTTGTTTAAAATAATTACTCGTTTAAACAATTCAATGTGTTACACGCATACAACAACAAACCATTAAACAAAAATTATTGAAATATAATGGTAATACGATTCCTTATTGTTGTAATATAATGGTAAATTGTAACTACAAAATAGGTTGTGATCGATTATAACAAGGGTGAATGAACTACACATAATATACATATCTATAAAGTTATTTAAATATTTGAATATTGATTTGAAATTTTAAGTAATGACTTTGATTTTTTATTCAATCGGATACACTACATTACATTACTACATTACTATTCTACACGCATATAATACAAATTTTACACATTTCGATAAAAACAATGTTTTGACTTTGAAAAAACTACATTCAAAATAGGTTAAACTATTCTGTAGCTAATTTGAATCAACTTAGATCCAATAATTAACATTTAATACGTTACATAAACATTGCATAAGTTGTCAATAACGATTATCAGCTCGAGAGCATAAACAGATTTGTAGTTACACAACTATAGTAGTAAAGTAGTATAGTATTTAGTTCTGGAACAATCTCTCTATCACAGCATGAATAATTGGATGCATATTTCAGTTCTATCACTAATTGTGATTACGAAATTGCCTAATATTTATGAGTAATGGTGCCAAGTAAAAATGCTTGAAAGAGATAAGCTAATTTTATTTTAATATTAAATTCGCAATCAATTTTTATTTCAAATTTTTAGTGATCATAAAGATTTTGGCAAAACTTTTAAATCGGTCGAATTAATTAGTATTTATTGTTCTACACTTAAACGTTAATCGGATAAGCGATAGTGTACTGTTTAAAGATGTAGGCGTGTTAACTTTCTCTAGATCCCTGCGGCTGCGTGGGTGGAGGCCTAGAAAACCAGCTTTCTCCGCGTCCCAGTTCATTTAGGTTTTAAACTATATTTATGTGGTGTTAGTTCATTGAAACTATTTTAGACACAGTTCTTTTGAAACAGGCCAAATATAAGGCGGAAATTATAAAATATTGAAAAAATTACCTAAAACATATATATTTATAGACTAGCTGTTCCCCGCGGCTTTGCTCCCATTGTATAGTGTTATAGTATAGCCTATGTCCATCAGGGATAATGTAGGATATCCTATGGTAAAATAATTTTTCAAATCAGTCCAATAGTTTTGGGCCTATTAAATTCAAACAAACAATAATCAAATCTTTGCCGATAGATTAAGCACAATGACATCTACGAAAGATGAAATTGTATCGTCGTAAAAATCGTTATAATGTTCTAAAACATGAGCCTTATTAGAACTCGCATATTATGATATTACACAAAAACAGAGTAAGTTACTGATAAAAATTGGCACATTGAACTCGATAAGAGAACAGCCATTGTAAGGTCAAGAACGCGCTAAAGTCAGACACGGTGGAGTATGTCACTTTAATATCATTTCGTTACTTAATATACTTTCAGTTTCATTTTTGTATCAAATAATTTGACGATTGTATAAAAAGAAGTAATGCCACAATATTCGAGCGTATAAAAGTATTCATCTACACTATTTATGAAGAGGAAAACTTTGTTTGTTTGGTTGTAATGAATATGCTCAAAAACTAATGGACCGGTTTTAAAAATTCGTTTACCATTCGTAAGTTATATTATCCACGATTAACGTAGGATATATTTTATAGGCTGTATATATAACATTATGCTACGGGAGCAAAGCCGCGTGGATCAGCTAGTATTGAATAAATATGCTTTTTAAAGGATTTTAAATGAGGTGTATTATACGCTATTTTACATTATTATTTTTACGTTTTGAACACTTTACAGCGAGCGTGGTCACGGGCGACTGAGATGACATTTATCTTCATTAATTGTGTGACTACATCCACTTGTTTCCACGAAGATGTTATCTGGAAAAATGGCTCGGTTTCTTGCAGAATTGACTTACCTCTTGTATTTCGGTGTGCTTGACATAGGGTTTTAAAGTTTTAATTAGTGGTTCGAAGGTGATGATAGTCTTAAACCATCTTGTTTATTGTCTCTACTTAATGTTAGATGGCCACAAAAATTAAAGTCTCGCGTACCAGTCGTGGAAAAACAGTTCAAAACTCTGCAATGAAAAAATATTATCAAACGATCGATTCCACGTACAATGACTAGTGAGAATATAAAATATACTGATTTATGGGTGATATACAAGTCTAGAATGCGATAATGTCATTAATTAAACATAAATGACGTAATTGGTTGGATTTATTATAATATCTTAAAGGAGGGTAGGAGTTTCCTTATTCAACATGCAACGCAATCACTATGGAGTGATTCGCTATTAACAATAATTATGTAACATGGTAAGCGTATTGTGAAAACTCGTTACGCTAGCTTATAAACGTTTGTATGTCTAGATAGATGGTTTTCCTGCCGGAAATGTATGGTTTTAGATCTCTATAACCATACATTTATAACTTAACAAATAATAACTTTGCATTCACATATAAATCTGTACGTATTGTATATCTTGTCCAATATCTCGAAGCATTCGGTTTTTTTTTTATAAATATTATTTACTGTTGTTTATACATTTTTTAATACACACATATTTGGCAAAGTGGTAAATGGCCAAGTCAAGTCATTAATGCGTATTATTTTTTACAAAAAATGGACAAAAACTGCATAGAAAGTTGCAATGCATCAATAAGGATTTTGGCATTTCCAAAAATCGGTCACAAATCAAACTAAATAGTGATACTTGAAGTAGTGCGATAGAGGTAGTCTGTGACGTTGGCTGTGGCCTACAGGCCTGACGTCAATGTATCAATTAAAAGCAGCAGAAAAACTAATTGCACTGCTAAGATAAATCACAGAGGCGTATAAACAAATACTATTTGTTATAACTTATACGTATATTATGTTGTAAATCTAACGCTTATTTAGAACATAGTTTTTCAAGTATTGCTTGTGATGAAAAGGTTAAGTTTAATTAAATGGTCCCCTGAAATTTATCAATTTGAAGTTTTCTTATCAGTTATCTATACAACAATGATATATAGCTGAAGAGTTTGTCTGTAGTATAGTAAATAAGTATATAAAACGTATTTCTTTTACTTAAAGATAGCTACATAAAGATTGAGTAACATGGACAATATTTACTCGAGAAAAATTTAGTCAAACGTGGGTAATATTTCAGGACACAAATAAACAGAAACAAAATAAAATTGCAATTACCCACTTTATTTACAAAGAATATAATAGTATTTTTTATCAATATATGACCGCCGTTCGTAACCAGTGACGCAAACGATAAAACTAAATGGTGCTCTTTAAGGAAGTTCAAAGTGCCGCATTGCGTTTTTTCACTGTCCTATCGTACTTCCAAAGAAATAATAATATAAGTGGCTTTGCTTGGCACGATGTGTGGAAATTTACTGGCGTGTAAATATTGGAGCGATTTTAAAGTTATCGATGACATATCAATGAAACGACGGCAAATCTTAGACAGTACATACGAAGGCAATTCCCTACAAAAAATTCATAGAGGACGAAAGGAATAACACAAACTTATACGATACTAGCTGAGCCCTGCGGTTTCACCTCCGTTTATATCCCTTTCTCCTCGGATTTCCTGTGGTTTCAAAGAATCTCTGTAGAAAATTTCATCCAAATCGGTCCTGTAGTACAAATCTTTCCTCTTTCCTCTTTCTTCTTCCTTTATAAACAATTAAAACGACAAGATTTTAAATTAAATGGCAAAAATAATACAACTGTTTATCGGAATTTATTTACTTGCATATTACTGGCTCGCAATGGGTTTGTTCACACCTCCCTATAACGATAACTTTGAATTATTTATGATTTATTGCTCGAGAACTAGATACTTTGTCTATCAACGCGCGCATAATAGCTTATGTTTTCCACCCTATTAATTGCATTAATTAAACTTAAATTAATGCTTAAATACGATCTATATTAAGTAATAAACACCAACTTTAAGAATTTAAAATTTTAGAGTAATGTATGTTATATACAATAGTTTTTTCTCTTCATTTGTAATCATATAGGAAGTAAACTAACGTCTAGAACTATGGTTAAGGTCGGTTGTCATCCGTAACGTTATCAAATGAGTTCCTGTCTGCATTTTCGCATTTAAATATATAAATATAAATAAAAAGTTCTTTATTTGCATTCTTTTAAGAATACACAAAACTGTTGTTTCCTGTTATCCAATAAAAATGTACGTTTTCAGGTCTTAAATAGCTTTCTTGAATTTATGTAAGATATTTTCAGTTTTGTCTATACTTAAATAGGATCAGAAAAAACCAATTGACATTTTTATCGAAGTGTGTCTAGTAATGGAATTTTTGCAATAAATAAAACAATACAATATAATTATTATAACACAAAAACTGCCGTGTCATTGTATAAAAAATATTGTTTAATTATTGTATTAATTGACACAAGGAAGTTTAGCGTACAAATGAAAAAAATGAAAGGTGTTTATGCGCAAACTCGGCAAAACGGCTTAGTCACGTTTGTTTGTTTTATATAATGATGTATAAAATCAAGGAGATCGACTAGCTCTGGGGGATAAACACGCGAAATGCAGTATCTGATGCAATTCATGGATCTAAAGTAGCAATTGTTGGTATTTAAACTGTTTTATTAGTTTGTTTCGTTCAAGACATACGCGATACTGTGAAGTATATTTTGCATGTTGCCAGTCACTTGAAAAAATACTGTCAACTTCTCAAGTTTATTTATATTTTAAATTTTAAACTAGCTGTTCCGCGCTGCTTCGCTCTCGTTGCATAATGTTATATAGCTTAAGCCTTCATCGATCAATAATCAATCTACACAAACATTTTTTTGTCAAATTTTACCAATAGTTTTTAAGACTAGCTCGTACAAACAAACAAAGTTGTCACTTTTATATGATTAGTAGAAACAGATAGTTGAGTTTCCTGTCTATTTTATATGATATGTTTAACTCCAGATTATCTGATATCCGGGTCGCATAAAAAAGAAATCGAAAAATGTCGTCAGTGCATCTAACCTATTCGATGATAGGACTAGTCGTTAGTTTGTATGTAATCGAATGACTTACGCGTGTGAACCGTTCAAGTACAGCGGCTTTATTATAAATCGTTAGGGTATGACACAAACATAACTTATCTTCAAACCAGAAGTGCTGAGTGATCTATGACGCATTCGCGTTAAGTACTGTGACGCTCGTCGAACTATAACTATATCACGATTGTGAATTAACAATTCGCAATTATTGGCCGTAAATGTTACAAAGAAATAATATTTCGAACGTCTTTGTTAAACGTCTTATGTCTCTTCAGGAGAAGCCATTCTCGAGGGCATAATTTAATTTGTAGAATTTTCTGAGTGTAGCGAAAAAGTCTTTTAATTTAACGTTATATTGGACTCTAGGCTGTCATATTTAACTTAATTTGGTAGTTAAATGATTATGATTCTATATCCTGGCAAAGTAATTTTAGACCGAACCGGCCTTTTAGAAGTACTTTTTAGAAGGAGGAGGTTATCAATTCGACCTATTTTTATGTATGTTACCGCATATATCCGCTTTTATTTATTTTCAATTTAACAAGATTTTATTTTCTCCTTTTTTGAGTGAGGAAGTCGGTTCTATTTTTTTTTATTAATAATTACGAAACATATTATCATGATGAAACTTATAAACTACAGGCGTTCTCAGTTTAAAGTTTTTTTAATGTTATTATTTGTTGTGTAAACAAAGGGTTCAACAGTCGCCGAAATCACGTGGCGGTCCACAAATTGCACAATAATGAGTTTGTCCACGATCAAGCCGCAAAACCGCAGCAATGCGTTGCATCAGGCAATTAGTCGATCACGGCCGGTTATGTAACGTGTGTTGTGTTTATACAGCTTTCCACTGAGGACGTGGGTGACATATCGAACGGAACAATGTGTCACTTATTGTTTGGTTGTGTGGGTTATGGTGGTGAGAAATAATTAGGCCTTACGAGTGTCAGGACTTTTTCTGTAGTTTGGCATGTAATGTTTGAGGTGTTAGATGCAAGTGATTGTTGATAAGACCTTGTCTCAAAGAAAAACAAGAGAACCTTTACCCTTGTGGTTTTATAAACCTTTATTGATATAGTTCTTGTTTGACCAATAAAAATAATAATGAATGAATGAAATGAAAAGATAAATAAATAATGGATAACAATACGTTGAGCGAATAAATTATGCTATTGGGTATACAGTCAGGATGAAACGTTCTTATGTTGAATAAGTGCTAAACTAAAATCATCGTACTTACAGAACTAAAATCATTTGCATTATTTCATACATATATACAGTTTAGCAGTCATAAGTGTTTCACTATCATAAGATTTTGTGTTGGACAGTTATTTGTAATTAGACTACGACTGGGGCATAGCGCTGCTAGCGTGTCAAGAGACTACTTGACATGAACTGTTCTAGTAATATACATCGAGCCAGGTGAATAACTTGTCTGCAATCTA
This sequence comes from Phoebis sennae, assembly GCA_001586405.1. Lineage (NCBI taxonomy): Eukaryota > Metazoa > Arthropoda > Insecta > Lepidoptera > Pieridae > Phoebis > Phoebis sennae. The sequence goes on from LQNK01000135.1 coordinate 184,945, forward strand.
GATCAAATAGAAATTTATCCCATATATATTATACCTTAACTATTTATTTTAGTTGTAGGTACGTTCATAAAAAGGGAAAATCATTTACATTAAATGCAATAATAATGCAATGAAACAATTTGTACCTCCATAAAAATAATTACATAATTCTTGGGTATTTTTGTTATTTATTTAGCAAAACATTAATGTTACTTTTTCATTACAAAGTACTTTATATAGCGCAATGTCTGATTTAGATCCAAAAACACGTTGTTTACCTGACGACTGTAAATGTAAGTATACATTTTATACAATATAGTAAGCAAAGGAGCATGCGGTCAAAAGAGGTCGAGTGATCACCGCTTATAACCAAAGAGACAGGCACTTTGATTGTAACATTAAATTATGAATTAAAAAACACCGGCACATTGAAAATTGCGGATTTTCATGTCCCAAATTTCTCATAGAAAGTGAGGTGGTCAATGTAAAATTTCAGTGCGATTTCATTTGAGACGCCCACTCGAGTATTATTCTTCCCCACTTTCTCCCCCAAAAACTTCTAAAGAGCTCAACCGATTTTCATCAGACATGTCTTAGAACACACACTAGCGATAAAGGAGTATATCGCCTTCATTCATCGAACACATTTGATATGCTAATATGTATAGTACTTGTGTATATGAATATTAGTCTTCATTCATAATGTCGGTCAGTTAATAAACATATAACATCGTTTATTGAGTAAACAAAGAATTGATACGTAGAATTGATTAGATATCGCTATCGTGTTTGCATTCAGTTCTGTGTAAATTATTATTTTTGTGCAAAATATGAATTTGCATATTGTTCGTGTATTGTTTTTAAATTTTGTTTTTTAAATAGTGCGCTCTTGCACAAGAAACACATTTCGAATTATTTTGTGTTTAGTTTTATACCAAATGTAGAGAAAAATGTATAAGTATTCATTTCCTTTACAAAACCTCCGAAACATTAAATAAATTGTAAAAGTGAAATAAAATGTTAAAGAAGGTCATTGACTGTATTTTTTTTTAAACTAGCCTGCCTAGAAACGCGCCGCGGTTTAGCCGGCATATGTAGTCTGGTCTCTTGGGATTTCCGGGATTAAAAGTATCCTATATCCTTCCCATGGTCCTGAGCTATCTCTCTACTAATTTTCTGCCGAATTGGTCTAGCAGATCTCGAGTTATAAGTGTTGTAACAAACCCGTCTTTGTTTTATATAAATAGAAGATAAGCTATTGTCTAAATATGGGTAATTGTGATTAAAATATTTACGTTAATGCGGATATAACGATATGTTAATAGAAACAGTTAGTTATACAATTCCTTTGATCACGTTCTACGGAACACGTGTTTGTCAAACTACGAGGTGTGTTACATAGATTTGCAAGGTCGTGGTATGATTGGTGACGTGCGAATATTGGTGAAACAATAGTCAATAGATAATGATAATACTCGTTTATCTGATCGGACACGCCTCTTTGCGAAACGTGGTGAAATAACGCGAGTTGTATAGAAGTGATATGACTACTTACGGTCAGGTGGATCGCCTGCTCGTTTACTCATTTCTCTTATAAAAAAGTGACATTACAGATTGACTAAGGCGTAAGGACTGGTGTTCATGTATTGACAATAATTTTTATTCAAAATGAGCAAAGCGTCCCGGTTTCATCCGCGTTTATCTCCCATTCCGGTAGGATTTCCGGGATAAAAACTATCCTATGTCCTTTCTCGGGTTTCCAAACAACCTTTGTACAAAATATCATCCAAATCGGTCCAGTCGTCGAGTCTATTTAACTTAAACAACAAAAAATCAAATCTTTCCTCTTTATAACATTTGTATACATTATCCTAAAATGTTTTCGAGTTATAGAAATCGGTAAAAAATAATACAGAAGTCAAGACACGGTTAGTTGTTTTGGCTTTTCCGAGCCTGAGTTGGTAGCAGTGAATAGGTTGTTACAATCATTAGGTATACGATAACTGTTGTACACGTGCTTGCTTGTTGCTAGCAACTTCGATAACATTGGTTTTAGTTGTTAATTTTTGCAACGTTGAAATCGCTAATGAAAATTTATTTACATAGAATATTAATTATTGTATGAAGTTTATGTTTAGTGGGCAATCTATATTTATTAAGCTCAAAGGTGATTGACATAGTGATCTTCCACACAGTTAAAACCGCTGGACGGATCGGGCTGAAATTTGGCATGCAGGTAGATGTTATGACGTAGGCATCCGGTAAGAAAGGATATTTATCAAACTCCACGGGAACGGAGAAAACAGTTATACGCGGGTAAAACCGTGGAGCACAGGTAGTCATTAATAAGTATTGTCGTGTTTGTTTAAATATTAATATGCATGCATGCCTAATAGTTTAAAATCTCTAATAAGGTAAGAATAAAAAGGAACCGTTATTGGCTCTACTCGATGTTTTCAATAAGACTTATAATTGGCAAGAATTTGGTCGCAGTTTGTCTTAAACTTTCCACTTAAGCCATTAATTTAACTCGAAATATTTCTTAAAAAACTATATCTGCATTTAATCGCATCGATAGTCATCCAATAATAGAGCATTAAATACGATTTTTTATTACTAAATAGTCCGTCATTAATGGTCTATTAATATATCCGTTTGTATGTTGAATAGTAATAATTGTTCAATGAATTACCGCGTCCTTGACTATTTACGTTTAGTGCTAGAATCGAGATGCTATTGTTTGTTAATCAGTTCACTGGTTTTAGAATACAACTGATAATTATGTAATGTTTTATTATTATGAGTTTGTCAGCGTACTTTCTTATTAGACGTTAAAAATCAGTCTATAACGGTATGGTATGTACCGCTGTGTTGTTAAAAAGTTAAAATAAGAAGTGGATTTGTAGGAGTATTAATAAACCAAGTTATGAATGAGCGAATGATATTAATTGAAGAACTCGTGTCATTTTGTTTTAATCTCGGCACTAATATTATAAAGAGGAAAACTTTGTTAGTTTGTTTGTTCGTAATGAACAGGCTCAAAACCTACTGGACCGATTTTAAAAATTCTTTCACTATTCGAAAGCTACATTGTCCACGGGTAACATGAGCTATATTTTATGGGCTGTTAATATAACATTATGCTACGGGAGCGAAGTCGCGTGGATCAGCTAGTTAGTATCTTTATAAAATGTTATACTTTTCAAGAAGAGAGAAATTTGACGATTTTCTGTTAAATCCGTTTAGTAGCAAATACACTTACTACGCGATTTAAATGCATAAGTAGTCTTAGGAATTTCGGTTTGACGGTGTGTAGCAGTTGATATATCGAAGTAGAATAAAGAATCACGTCTCCAGATGTAAAAGGTACCAGTGTACCATGCACTACCGTCTTCTTCGTGTTGCTCCAAGTAGGTATACTAAACGTTCTAATAAGGATGCCTTGATAACTTTATTTTAGTATTTAAATAATAGTAAGAGATATATAACAACCTGGCAGCGTACAGTCGCATCGGAGGCCTGGAGACTCGGAATGTCTTGGAATGACATAGATAAAGTCGCAAAGGACCGCTCGCAATGGAAAGCTATGTTGCGAGCCCTATACTCCTGCTGAGGAGTCACGGGATTTGATAATGATGAAGAGATATATAACATGGTACGTCATGGATATATCGATATTTAACGAAGAAATAACACAGATGAATATTATTTATGTACTGCGAGTCGCGACGTTTGAAATATTCTTGTATCCAAACAATGGGAAGGCAGTGTATCTTAATAAAGAACAATGAATTTTACATAAATAAGCATTTCCTTTTAAAGGGTTCAAGTGTCAAAACAGGGGTGTGCATTGTTCGAATGGTACCTACCTAGTTTTTTTATTAACTTTTTTATTGCACTATACAAAACAGAGGGAAATACATATAAAAGAAGAAAAGCACAAAGGGCCGCCGTATTACACAGTGATTTCTTTCAGGCAGCCAATGGTAAGCCCATTGCCCTTATGCCCTTATGCCCGAAGTAGTAACTAGTAGAGTTTTATAAAGACATGGAAAAGGCTAAATTTAAATGTATTTAAGTCTGTATAATTATTTATAAACTATTATTAACTAATATTGAAGTTAAAAACATAAGTGATATAATATGACACATTTTCACAATTCTTGAAAAAAATATTCTCTCGATAAGACAGAATCAGTATATAGTACATATAGTAATATATTTCCTATAGTACATATTTCCTTTCTTTAGAATTTATATATAAATTATTCACAGTCCCCAAAATCGATTAAAAAAAATGTGGCGACTGTGAATAAATAAAAATTTGATCAAGACTACGTGTAGTACTCCTAGTATTACTCTCCTTAGTGTTTGAGGCGAGCTCAAAACTTGTATGATGCTATTTACACCGCCTATTACACACCGACATGAAACACAAGTCTTGTTGTTGTATAGATTGAATGTTAACTTCGATTTATCTTTGACTATTTTAAAGTATATAGTTTAATACAACTAGAGTCAACATATTATTCGATTATTATCTGTTTACGTGTTTAATTGAATATCAACCCTCGTCAGAGTGAAAGGTATTTCACTCCAAGGTTAAAGATGCCGGGCTTTGTTACCAAAATAACGACATACTTAAAGGATTTGCGTATCAATTCATTACTGGGTTAATTTCTTCGTTTGTATACAAAGGGAATGACTAACATCTGTTTAATATTGTGCGCTAATTTAGTCACTATAAAGGTCCTAATAAATATTTATCATGCTTTGAAGATTTTAATGAAAATCAAAGTGAGCTATAAAAAAAGTATATAATATAAATATTTGTTTGTTAACTTTTTGTCAATATATTCTCAGAGTTTTTGTTCTCAAACAAGAGACAGAAACGCAACGTTATTGTTCTATTTTAAATATGTATTACATTAAACTAGCTTGTTATATACCTTTCGTGAATAAGGGCTATCAAGTTTCTAACCGGTATCTTTTCGATAGAATTAACATTCTGAACCGGTGGTATATTCAGATGAAAATTGTAAATTTAATACAATACTTGTTTTTAAGATATGTACGCACATTTTAGAGGTACATATCGCAACCGAATATTTTAATAAAGACATGCTCCGTAGCTCATAAATGTTTTATGAATGATTATAGAAAATGAAAAACACCAAAATTTACGAATAAATTATCGCGTATTGATATGGAATCGTCTTTTTTTGAAATATGTATTATTTTAGATCCAATTATTTTTGTCGTTCATCTGTCAAAATTCGATAAAATTAGCAGGACTACTAATATAATTAATGTGAAATCTATAAGTTTGCTATTCAAACACACAAAAGTGTTGATCAATATGCAAAAAAGTCGCATAAGGAAGAAACTGTCAATTGAAATACGTTCGTATTAATTAATACATCTATCGCGTGTTTGTCTTAGCGAGTTCTCTAGTCCTAGACTGAACGACAAAAAGCTCGTCCGAGAAAATGTTAAAAGCTGTTTGGCAACAGCTATTTAGAAGTCGGATAGATAACGAAATGCCGGTCAAGTCGTTTCTCACGTAATAAACAATGATACAGCAAAATCGCGATTAAGGCTCCGCTCACACGCCCGATCTTGTTATGCGATTATATTTTGACTTTAAAACAATAGTAATAAAACTGGACCTTGAATGGTTTGCATTTGTAACGAAATCCGCTTTAAATGGGGTCGATCCTTGTAGTGAGTTAATTACGGAAATTTGAACTGTTTTAGCAAATTGTGTTCGCTTCAGATTGACATGTCTTAAATTCTAAATGATAAAACTATTAAAATATAAGATTCTAACCTAACCTAACCTAACTAGGATATAACGCCGGTCCACACATATATTTGCTTGAATGTTGTATGAACCTATAATCATAAATTTGGTGCGATCTCTATCCAATACCCTTTTACTTTTTGATTTGCATGAGCTGACTTAACTGAAAGCAGAGTTATATAGGAGTTAAATGTATTTTATGAAACAATGGAATAGTATATCTCACAAATTAAAGTGATGGGTCTGTTAACCATTCTCAAACTAGAAACACACGATATCTGCATATTTAATAATTCAATATTTAAATGTTAATATTAAAAATAATGCTGTCTTGAATGTCGCACACTCATGTGTAAAGAACCTTATAATGTTATTGCAATGTCTCAAGAATAATGAGATCGTTAAATTGTTACAATTTACCTTTTATATTTTTTATTAGAGTGTAAGCTAGTTGCATTAAAGTGTTATTTTGTTTATGAAATAAGCTTAATTTGAACATGAAATGTGTAATGTATGGGAAACAAGGGGAAAGGTCAAAGGAGGAGAGGAAATTATGGGAACGGGAAGCAAATCCTTCACTCTTAATAGTATAGTCTTTGATTTATTATATAGTACTAGTTGTTCCTGTGTATTAACTCGCGTATATTTCGATGCCGTGAGATTTCCGGGATAACTCTCTTTCTCTGTACAATTTTATTCAAATCGGTTCAGCGGTTTGGGTGTGAAGAAGAGTTAGACATACAGACAGACTGAGTTAGTTTCGTGTTTATAATATTTAAGGATTTTAATTGCCATTTATTTACGTCTTACTAGGTTTCAATATTAGGAAGGAAGGAAGGATCGCAAGGATTGCTCTTCTAGGGGCCCACTTCAATTCAAAGCATTGCAATGTAAACTTTTATTTTCAGTTTTACGATTTTACAATACAGTTTCAAATTGTGTAACTTTCAGTTCGCAGTTCCAAAGCATTGTTCAGTGCCATTGCTTTCACCGTGATTCACGGGTGAAACGCAAGAAAGGCTGTAGGTGGCCCGTAGCCCTATGACGCACCCGTATCGATTGTTCCACTGATTGTGAGTAATGCAAGCTAATTAGTGGGGTGGGTCAGTGGAGCGTGCTTGTTTGTGCTCGTGACGGGTGCAGTGGCTCTGAAATTGGTACTGGTTACAATTCTGCATTCATTTTATTGAATGGTATCGACCGCGATGAACTTAGAAATAAACTTGCTAATAATTTTATTGTTTTCTCAGTCCAATGAGAACAAGATTTGACTGTTTTTGTGCTATACCAGATGTTAAGATATCAAGTGAAACACAACTAGAATACATGCATTGCCGCCCCGTTTCTACCTGTGGGTCACGTAAGAGACGAAAGAGAATCCTGCTGCATAACATCTTCATCAAAAAAGAGTGCTCGCACCGGAGTAAGTACCACCCCTCGGCAGAAGACGAGCGTGAAGCAGTATTGTGCTGTGTTTCGTACGGTGTGTGGGTGCCCGAAGGCCTGTATTCCCATTTAATGCCTCTCCCATCCTGTTCTACTCCTCTCCCAATTTCTCATCATTAATTCTTCCTATCTTTCCTTCAAGCCGGCAAGGCGTCTGCGACACTTTGCTCTTGTAGATGTTCATGGGCTGCGGTCAGTCACTTAATATCAGGTGATTCGGTTCACCGGATAGTTCACCGGCTCTGCTTGCCCGCTGTTACATAAAGAAGAATATCAATCTCAGTGTTCTATATTTGTCCAACGTGGAATTCGGGATTTTTATTCGTACCTTCTAAGCATGGAATAAACGTGGTTTTGTTTTAAACGATGTAAACCTTGTTAAAAATATAATTTCATCCTCATTTTATTTTTCATTTAAGTAGCTTTTGTTCTGCCTTGGGCCAAAGACAATGTTTACCAAGTTTCTTAAGAATCTGGTCAGTTGGTAATTTACAAATACACTCATTTCTTAAGCTTTTTAAAACAAAATTAATTGCAGTCGCATATACACGTGATACTTGAGATGGTAATACTGAAGATATATTAATACTATTACTGTACACTGTACTGTGTGTGTGTACTTAGAACACATCGATATGTGTTCTCTTTAATGTCTACTACTTAAATATATTTATAATTGTATTATGAACGGACGTACGTAAATTATTAGTACGTAAGTTGGGGGCAATGCAAATTTATAATAATTGGCAGTGAGATTATGAAACCTTATTAGTAAACAAACGCCGTAATAGAAAAGCCTTACCGTTTTAGAACGAGCTCTTTAACCTTATGTAATGTGAGATTCAAATGTTATTTAATACTATGCAAAGGCAACAAAGGTGTCATGCTCAATTTGCATTATTGGCGTGGAGAGGGAAAATCTATAGGAATATAATAAAGATGAAAATTTTGTTTGTTTGATTTGCATAGGTTCCGAAAGCACTGGACTTGGATGAAATTTTGTACAGAGATGCTTTGAAACCCGAGGAATGACAAAGGACAGTTTTTATCCAGAAAATCAAACGGGAACGTGCAATATACGATGTTGAAACAGCGGAGCTCAGCTAGGACCATATATTTTCAAATGTATGCTTCATACTCATATGCATATTATATGCCTTGAATCACTTTTACGTTAACAAGAGCGCTAAATCTATTGTGTACTTAAAAGATCTTAAGAGACAGTCGGAAGCGACTTTGTTTTATATTGATTAGTGTTAAATTTGTATAACTATGTTCAGCTTCATTGCATGATCGTACCGAGTAAATAATAGGTACTTTAAAATGTAAGCTTTTCTTTTCTAGCAGGTCTGAAATGCTAAGTGTAACCAAACTCAAGTCTAAGGTTATGACAAGGGTATTAGACTAGACGGACAAGAAACCCTGCGACGCGGCTTGCAATGTATTCATATAAATCAATAGTTTTCATCTGCGTACATTGAGACATTTATTATTGTATGTAATAAATCAATGCTTGAAGTCATTGAGCACCGGTAGTTATTTATCTTCGAAAGATTAACTAATTATCGTCGATATAAAATCAATATCTCTGATAACGTATAATTAGCTCGCCAATAAATATAACTTCCAAGCTTGTCCAACAAAAATATAAACTAATATATCGTATAATATGAAAAAATATTAATAGGTACTTATTACATGTATGAAATAAGCTTGTAAAAAGTGTAGATATAAATGCTGTTTATTTGAATTGGAAATTGAATTCAACATATAAACGATAACGATGGTAATATGAATGATCCACATTTGTAGAACACACTAGTTGAATCGTGAGCGGTCCATTAAATTAAATTCTACTATTCTCTCTTCCGCGTGGCTTTGCTCCCGTAGCGTATTGTTATATGCTAGCGGAGCTCCGCGGTCTCACCCGCGTGTATATACCGTTCCCGTAGGAATTTTGGGATAAAAACTATCCTATGTCTTTCCCAGGGTTTTAAAAAATCTCTACACAAAATTTCATCCAAATCGGTCCAGTAGTTTCGGGACCTATTCAATAAAAAAAAAAAAATCTCGTTATATTAGTTTGGATAATAATATAGCTTATAATATGCCATTCAGTATTAATGCAGCCTTCCTGTTGTTCATTTGTTTATCTTTTTAATATTAGTTTAGTTGCGATAATTTAAACGTTTGATATTTCTCGAACAAACCAGTTGATTCGTCGTGTGCGGTCCATCAAGTAAAATTCTATGACATTGAGGCGAGCGGTATCGTATGATCTCGATCGCATAGAAAGCCACTTTCGTTATTATTTTGTTTATGTGCCATTAGAGGCGACCAAGCGTATAACCGTTTATTGAGGTTATAAGGTTATTGTATTGAGAACACAGCGGTGAAGCTGCTCTTACTCATAATTTTCATAAAAAAAGCGCTTAGATACGCTCCCAATATATTAACGTTATTGAATTTCTATCTACACTGACAATTTATTTTGTAGTGAAGAGCAGCACTTAAGAATTATTAGAAGAGCAAATAAAATTATTGGCGCCTGTCATTTTAAGTAGAGTTAATATGTTATGTATAACTTTTGCCAATTCTTTTCGCAGGCGTTTCTTTTTATTCGCGTATCGAGAGATATTTTACTTAATTATTCTTTGGATTGAACATAAAAACTTAAAAGTAATATTTAAAACGATAAGAAAATAGATTATGTGAATTGCAGCCTAGTTCCAGTGCAAGTGGAAACCTATTAAAGAGCTTGTTTGAGTCTTGCGAAAGCTGTTGTAGCTTTCGTTTCGATAGATCGTAATGTTGCAATGTTCCATACAAACACATTTATTATATTGGATTTATGTAATTCGTTACGTTAACTTCCTTAGGGCAGGTTTGTGGCTAGATTTCTAGTGGGTTTTACAGCCGCCCACTAGGGATTAGCTAAATTATGATACCTTTTCAACATTATATAACTTGCTCTGTCTTAGGTTCTGTCCGCGTTAACGCACAAAATATTCTATGTCAGGAATAAAAGACTAATTTTAGTACTCTTGTTATTTTTATATATTCTTTAGGGATAAATACTTCTTATTCTATTCTAATACAGTCTCAGGACCTGACAATTTAGAAGTTTACGATCTGTTTGGACTACTCAGAAAGTGGTGAAAAGTTCATAATTTTTTATCGGTTTATTAAACAAGTAAACGTAAGGAGATTTTATTTATATCCTTATGTTGTTGAAAAGGTACTTGTTTTTTTGCAAGAATATATCGCATTACCCCTTAATATTGTTATTGCTTCACGACACGTTTTAAGAAAGTCACGTAAGTTTTCAACACAACCAAACTTTTAACTAAAAATCACGTCCATTAAAATTATTAAACGTTTCAATCCGAAATGTGAAGTATAATTTAATAAGAAATGGTAATTATATGGGATGTTATCGAGGTCAACATTTCTGCTACGATATTAAAATTGTAAGTCTTAGATCTTTAAGTGCTTTCAGAGTAATCATTATGAGAAAGTCGCTCGTTTACGATATTTTAAACGCAGTCTTAAATGTTTGTCACTTTCAGTAATATTTGATGTTTGTTTGTTTGTAACGGTTATTTGTTTGTGAGTTAGTCATTGGGAAATTGGAAATAAATAAATATCAATTATGTTATGTTTAGTATGTATAATTTGTATTTAGATAAAATCTTGTATGTATAATTTGTATTTAGAAAAAATCTTGAACTATTAACAAAATGTATAATGTTAAATATACAACGTGTCCCAAAATTCAACGATAATACGTCACCAGGTGGTGGGTCTACTCATAACTACTTGAGGAAAAATAAAATAAAAATTCAATCTAACTTATTTTTTGAATTATAGAAAAAAATTGATTTGCTTCAAAAATTTTCACCTTCTAAGATATTTTTTGTTACCATGTCAACAATTCTACTACTATTTCTATCTTTTCTTTTTTGTCGAAAACTTGAGTAACACTGCTATCCACCACAATTCTTTAAATACCCAGAATGCATGTAGTTTTAACATAAAAAGCAATAGAAATTCTATTTTGCTCTAAAATCTTGAAAGATTTTTAGTTTCAGTCAACTTTGATTCATTGTGGTGTAAAAAAAATGTATGGTTACCACTATGGCAAGTTTTATCAAAAGTTGGCGCATCTTTTCAAGATTATAAAATGGTAAAATACTTTTATAAAAATAGCAATAAAAATCGTACAGGTCTAAGCAAGAGTAGAGCAAGAGCAAAAAGTTGACAAGGACTTTTACCAATCAACTTTTACTATGAGGCCAAAACACTAATTGTTCTTTAAAAAAGGTGGAAGGAATTAAAGTAAACAATTTTACATTTATTTTGTTGTATTAATAACATTAAAGTTAATGTTCAAATTGTTTGCCACCGACAAGAATACAAGCACGACATCGGCTTAAAAAAATCGTTTTATTTGTCGTGCATATCTTTATTTAATAAAAGATGATAAAATATCGATGCACATTAATAAATACTCGATTATCAAAATATCTTTCAGCTTTTGGGTACCTTTCTTGATACAAATTGCTAGAAGCGTAATCATTGCATCGAGTTACTCCATAAATGAGATGCATATTAGCGTATTCCAACGACGTGTAGGGTACCGGCATGCTAAACGGTTCAAAATATGCGAAAAGTCCAGTTCACACAATCAGAGTCCAAGATAATACCAAGTCCAGTTCAGTATGCAGATCCCTTAATTCAGTCCAAAAATCAAAGCCAAAGGTGGTTAGTACTAGATTCACATCAATTGAACACGAAACTGTGCACAGTAAATAAAGGATTATAGCGTACTGATTTGAAAACAGCCATTAATATTTTGTAATTTAAGAATTTTTCATTAAAAGTATTATTATCAACAATTGATGAAGATTGGTTCTTCTCGTTAAAAATAGTTAGAATGGTTGTCCTGACTAATTTTCCTCTCTTATTTTACCATTTTATAATCTTGAATAGATGCGCCAACTTTTGATAAGACTTGCCATAGTGGTAACCATACATTTTTTTTACACCACATTGAATCAAAGCTTACTGAAACTAGAAATCTTTCAAAATTTTAAAGCAAAATACAATTTCAATTGCTTTGTTTGTTAAAACTACATGCATTCTGGGTATTTAAAGAATTGTGGTGGATAGGAGTGTTACTTAAGTTTTCGATAGAAAAGAAAAGTTAGAAATATTAGTAGAATTGTTGACATAGTTACAAAAAATATCTTAGAAGGTGAAAATTTTTGAAGCAAATCAATTTTTTTCTATAATTTAAAAAATAAGTGAGATTGAATTTTTATTTTATTTTTCCTCAAGTAGTTATGAGTAGGCCCACCACCTGGTGACGTTTTATCGTTGAATTTTGGGACACCCTGTATATATTGTAATTAATGTGTTCCACTATCCTACTTATGCTATAAGTGCGAATGTTGGTGAGGATGTATGTATGTATGTTTGTTACTCATTTACGCAAAAAGTATTGAACCGATTATGATAAAACTTTATATCTAAGGCTTCAGCAATAGCATATAGGCTACTTTTAATCCTGGAGTTGTCTCGGGATCAAAAACGCGCGGATGAACGCGCGGGGCGCGGCCAGTTCATTATATTCTAAGAATGACCCCTTATTAGTGAAAGAATTTTAGTTATTACATATTAAAATAAGCTATAATTGAAAACACGAAAGGTCACCCTCGACCCCGACCGGGACCGAGGCATTTCGAAATGTCGGATTAAATAACAATGAATACTTGGCGCATTAAATTATTGTAGCCTTTAATTTCAAAAACATATAAAAATAATGCGTTACAAAACGTCGCATGTGAAATCTAGTAAAGTAATAAAATAAATATTTAACGGTAAGAATCTCGCTTCTTCATTTATCGAAGTACCAATTAAGTCGTTGGCGACGATAATAAAATGTGATTACTTTTGATACAAGAAACAGCTTCGGAACAATTATTGTATGTCCATTGGCATTTGTGAAATTCACTGCTTGATTCGCTTTATTGGCAAAAAGTGTATAGCCATTAATCTTCGGTGGATGTTTTCCCTGGATTCCAGAAAAGTCAAATTAATTGTTATTTCATTTTAGGGTGGTCCGATAATTGATACTGGTGTACCTACATCACTGCGTCCCGTGCCTCGGAGAGCACGTAAAGCCGTCAGACCTGCGCCTGATCTCTGGCCGGTTGTGTCAGGTTATGAGAGTAAAGGAATAGTGAGTGCACCTATGTTCGCGCGTACACTTGTGTACTATCATATCTCCTGCACAGCTGTCTCTATTGGGATAGGCTGAAAATGGTCAGGGAAGCTATTATAATTGTGTTGCTTTGTAGTGGACTGTTTCCCGCAAGTAGTTTACCGAAAAATTATCGCAGAGTCAACTTCGAAATCAAAATTTCTATTCATAAATTACATTGAGAAGAATGTGGAAAGTATTAGACATATAAATACATGTTTTGTGTATTAATAATCGATATCCAGGTTTCTGAACTATATATTTTTTAAAATGAAGTCTTTTTTGGGTTTATTAAATCGTATATTCATAATTGTTTAATGTCTAAATCAAGTCTGTTCTCTAAAGAATCTAAATAAATAGTTTATCGAGAATGCCTCAAAATCATTTTTAAAAAAAATCGTTCTTAATTCCCTCTAAAATACAAGTGGGCGAGCAGTGCAAGCGCCATACAAATTTGAAATTAGGTTCGAAATTCAAATTTTGTGAATTTTATATATTTAAATATTATGACAGTATGAATTGAAAAAATATAGGTGTTCCAAAACGGAATGTTGATATATCCAGGTTTTTTGAGTATATTTAATACAATTTCACTCTTTAAACTAATTGCCTTGGATATATAATATTATATAAAATTTAAATTTAAAATTAATTTATTTGAAGAGGTGAAGTCATATTGTATTTAATTATAATATTGTAATGTATAGAATATACTCAGAGGTCGGCAGAAAGGAAGTTTGTACTTTCTATTCATAATGGTTTGTTACATAAGGGCTTAGGAAGAGGAAACTTTATGTAAATAGGTTAACTGTCTCTATGAAATAGAAGTGGAGAATGATTTAAACCAGCTAATAATATACATGAAAGGACTATTGGGTAATAAATTATAAGCTTATAGTTACTTCTGCACGGTTAAAGAAAATGTGTTTTGATTTATTTTATTATTGTGTTTGTAGTACTATTTTCATATACCTACCTACCTACCCAGCTATCTATGGTATCATCGCGTCGATGTAGGAAAACCTGGTTCCTGGTACTGTACGCTATTTTTCAAATATAACATTTTATGTTTAATATATCTTCAGGATTGATTTACTGCGAATGAGTTTTTCTCTAATTTTATAGAATACTCTAAATTGACGATTAGTTTAGAATATCACACTAGCATTGCGTGCATTGCATTTGGAATATCATCTGAGCATCACATGAGCGAGCGAGAACAACAAAAAATCATTTCTTTGTCAATTTTTCGATTTACATTAAAAAATAAAACGTTTAATCTCTTCGCATTTCATGTTATTATGTAATATCATGATAATTGAATTAATAATATTTCAATGGACTTGAATTCATTATCCGAGCACAGAGGGAAGCTCTTAAGCTACTGTCAATAGGCACTATACAGTTACATCGGGATTTCCTTTATACGCAGCCATTAAAATGCTCTCAAAACTGTGAGCGTCGAATTTCAAGGGGATTTAGGTAAGGTTTCCTTAATGATTTAGTTAAATTGAGGATGATGACAAGTGTATGCAGTATACGTTTTGCTTGCCTTCTTTCCATACAAAGTAGCCTTACGACCAGATTCGGGAATTATTTTTTGTAAATAGATATAGAATTTTTTAAGTATTATAAACCATCACTAGATAACGTGACTAATTAACTAAACATAAATACAAACAATTATCTATGTATCCTGTTAATTTTTCTTTCCTTCCTATTAAACTACTACAATTATTTTGAGAAACAATTAACGTTTCTTGAAATCTTAATGCTTCCGACAGTTTAGAAAAGTTACTGTTTACTTAATTGTTTTGTATTATGATTAGAACATTTAAACTGCTTATTTAATATGGTAAACACTTTGGTATAATAAATATTACATACATATTTCATAACTTCTGATCATTATTTTCTATACCTTGCTATTGTTTTCTTTTAGTATCTCTTGAATTCTTTACCAAGAAATCGTTGTTTGTATTCCACGTTACCTGCACTTGGAGAGCTTTTAAATCCTTTTACGTTTATTTATTTCACAATGCGAACGGAATGGAGCGAGGAATGCCATTAATTAAATTAACACAAAAGGCGGAATCACAAGAAATGCTTTACGCGAATATACTCAAATTATAAGACAATTTCCTAATTATTCGCGGCTATTCTTACAAAAGATGGAAAGTGTTGACATTTTGAAGATACGAACGATATGTTGTATATGTAGTTAATGTAATGATTGGAGGGTTTTTTGTTCAGTGCCATCTTTATGTATTATTCGTGTCGCGTGCGTTTAAAAGTATGTACAATTAAGCTTATACATCGATAAACACGACGAATAAGGGTAATGGTCGGCAGGCATTTTAATGCGAGCATTATACTTTCTTGTGAAAATAATTAACGATGTAAAGCTGGTAAAAAGTACGTTTCCACTTTACCTGATTGAATTTGTTGTTCTGTATGCGAGAGTTGAGATGCAAGCAAAAGTCAAGTAAAATCCTACTAATATTTTAAATGCGAAAGTTTGTGAGTATGTATGTATGTTTGTCACTCTTTCACGCAAAAACTACGAAACCGATTACTATACTTGGTATACATATAGGTAAGAGTTCAGAATAACATATAGGCTACAGCATTTAAATCCCGGAGTTGCCACGGGATCATAATTTATATCATAATTTAAATGGATAAATTATGTAAAGCTGTTTGATTCACTTTTAAGTGCCTTTTTCCGCTCATATTTTTCCTTTCACGTAACTTTTCATAATAATTGTGATTAAGGTTGCCCGTACAAATAGAAGAAAAAATATGCTTTAACTACATTTTTATTGCGCTTATTTTCTATAAATTTCACTTCCTCTATTTGTCATCCTCGTTAGTCATTTGCTTATTTAACACAGTCCAATCGATCCTATATGATGTGAGCATATCTTGTGATCCTGTTCGAAAATCACGGAACAAATAACGGGCAATTAGATTTTATATCTCCGAAGGTTTGCGCTCACATTATTCACCCAATAGTTGCCAAACAGTTGGCGTTCAAAAAGCAATACCCATATAAATTATATATTTCATTCCCATAATCCAATTGTTCCTGTGACCTAAAGCATACGCTACGATGGTGTGCAAGAATCTCTACGAGGTAGGATTTCCTTACCTGTATGTTTGCGCTCGCATCATACGTCCAACAGGTGCTAAGCGGTTTGCGCTCGAAAAGCAATCAAGAAATTGTTCCTATAGGGCATCCTAAGCACGGACAAACGGGCAGATAGGATTTCCATCCCCGTAGGTTTGCGCTCGCATCAGCCGTCCAACAGTTGCTAAACAGCTGGCGTTCGAAAGGCAAGCTTTACGTAACGCGGCTTGTGTAACCCGCGGTGAAAGAGGCGGCGTGCAGTGTTGCATTCGGAGCCGACGCGGCCGGGTGCGCGCGAACCGACACGACGCCGGTAAATCGTACAGTGTAAAATATCGTACGTTGTTAGTGACATCCCGTATTATATGTGATTTATTAATGATTGTTAAAATGAAATTGTTTACGTGTTTATTTTATTTTAATGTTTAGTGTAGATCTGTATCACGTAGAAAATGTGGCGTCATTGCAAACGCGATCGGTAGGCTAGAAAGTGCAAACGCCTACTTACTCAACCGTAAACAATGCAGTTTTCAGTTCAATTCAGTTCAGTGAATGTTGTCATCGTTTGTTCATTTGAAATTTTCCACTTTTAGTTCCTGTTATTGTACATTACTATGTTTAATGTTTACAAATCGGCTTTAATGAACTTGTTAATTAATGTGGTATTAGAGAATTCCTATAACAACGCAGTCGTCGTTTTTAATTATGACTGCAGCGCGTAATATGAAACATCATTTGAAAATGTAAACAAAGTATCAATTTTGTTTATCTTTGTTAAAACTACGTATTACTAAGGGTTCGATCATAGTTAATTTTCTTTGAGAATTATCAATAATATGTCTTATTTAGCTAGTCAAAATTCTATTACTTTTATAGAAAATAGTATTTTTCATTAGGAATTTATCTATTTATTTTCTTTAAACGTACTGCGTACATCGGCTAGGGAGGCGTTTATTAATTATTTTTTTATTAAGTGTTACATAATATACACCTAAAATAAATATAATCACGACAAAAACTAGATCATTTTCAAGATATTTACA
>LQNK01000135.1:202951-234883 GCA_001586405.1 Phoebis sennae
TTTACGTCATAAGGAAGTTTAAAAATGCAATTAATGTGAGCAAAGGAATTATTTTATTTCTTGAGATAACGTTATCAAATAAATAAAAGTTTAAAGCAGTTATTCTTATCTTGCTAAGATTATGTGCTTTACGTGGGGTTTAAACTCACCTCACTTCTAATATTTGTATAGTTTGCTATGTAGCGCATGCTGGTTTATGTAAAATGGAGTACTGTATGTGATTAATACATAATAATTACTGCATACACGATAAGCTAATTTGTCGTTGGTTGTACCTAAATATAAAAATTCAACTTACTTGAAATACAATTAGCATCGTCTAGCATATGTTATAAGAGATACAGGGTGTAATTATACGTGTATTTATATTATAAAACGTGGTAATGTATTTCATATTTTAAAATGTGGAGTCCGGTACTCAATACATTTGATTAACAGAATATACATTTACCGTTTCAATGGGCTTATAGCAAGTCCAAGTCAAGATGCTGAAATACGCAAAGATAATGTTAATTGAAATAGTATAAAGATATTGACGATTAAACTCTATTTTGAGAACTACTTTTAAAGTTTTTATTAATTAAATGACTTCCACTATAATAAAGTAATAGCCGTGTCCGCGGTTTCTCCCGCGTAACTTCTGATGCCTTGACAACTCCGGGATTAAAAGTAGCCTATATGTTATTCTGCACCCTTACCTATATGCACTGAACCGATTATAATGAAATTTTGTATACCATGTTTCAACAATTCAGTTGTTTTTGCGTGTAACAAACATACGTACATACATCCTAAACTGAACTTTCACATTTATTATATTAATAGGATTCATGTTCATGCACACTTTGTTTGAACAGCGTAAACCTATAAATATTATACGAAACAAATAATTATGCATTGAAATAAAAAAATATTTTTACTGAACTAACTCAGAGTTATTTTCTTTCATAAGTTATTATTCCATCCTACTTAAATCTATTTAAGTGGAATATCACGTATGTTGTAGAATTCTAGTTGTAATGATTGCTGTTCAAATTAACCTTTAATTCCGCCATAAGATGTTCGCGAACAAATAAGGAATATTTGCGCAGTACTGAGCACCTTGCGTAATGTAGACCTACTTGACAATATTTGGTTCGTAATCGCGTCATCACGATTTTTTCATTATATATGCTTATGTTATAGAGCGTTTTTAATTTAGTCGCTCTGATATTCGGAAATACCAGATGGATTTGGAATTGTAAATTAGTCGGTGCAAGTCGTACATAACCCGGTCATTTTCCCAGACGGCCGGGTATACGAAGGCATTTCCCCTCGTAAAAAAAAAGGTTTCAAGGAGGTCTATAAGCTATCTAATAGGTATAAAGAGATAAATAAGTATTAAGCGGGTAAAACCGCGGGGCATAGCTTCTTGGATTATTAGTAAAATATCTTTTTGTAATTTGGTGTCTTCTTCGAGTATTGCCCACTCAGATTCCTTATAATATAAATTCCTTTGGCATTTACTATAAGCCTCGTAACCTCTTACCTTTTCCCTTTACGCAAAGTGCTATTTTCTATGCTCTACGCTCCATTTTCACTTTTTCCATAGAGAATAAAATAAAAATATGAATATGGTTTCTGCGAAATCTATGTAGGATTTATAACGAACGGTTCACATTTACAAAGTTAGCAGGCAAAGCTGTTATGTTTACTTAAATGAATTATTACAATTAATTTGTAATATTTACAAAGTAATAGAGCTTAAAATAGTCTAATTTTAAATGATGATATGAAAAGGCTTATGTTATTATTATATTATTTATAATTACACTATCATATTTTTTGTACAATCCCGGATTTAAGAATAATACGCGTCATAGACAGGTCTATTATTATCTAAAAGTAACCTGCTTATTATGTTTACGATGCAATAACTATATTTACTGCAAATTTAATCTAAAAACGTTTTACTTTGCCCTTTCACAAGTTACGGTAGGTGAATTAACGGTTTGAAATGAAACGGCTCTTCGTACGTCCGTTTTGTAAAATAATACTTCTTTATCTCTAATATGTATTAATTTGTAAAAAACTAAGACTAAGTAAACTTTGGTATACAACGTTGAATTTTATGCGTGAGAAAATCGTCCAAGAGCTAGGAACATATTTTGGGGAGGTGTTAAAGGCAAGTCGAACTTGTGTGATGCCTCTCCTATTATACCCCGACATGGAACTGCAGACCTGGGTGGTGATTCGCCCACCGTATTATCTCAGTCACACATGTGCGCCCACTGTTCCATGTCAAAAATGCTATACATCCTAAATGTAAAATGCCGAGCTGTCTACGCTTACCTTTATAGAATGTGCTAACAGGAATACTTAGAAAAAAGGTACCTACGTGTGTAAACGGACTTATGATTATCACGTGATGTTTCCCGCTCGTGATTTTGAGCGGTACGTGACGGGGCGAAGGAATGCTCACGTTTTAATTAGCCACCCAATGTCGCCAGGGACCTGACGAACTTTGTGTAAGGCTTCTGTTTACACAGTTTCGGGGTTGTTTACTGTTCGCTTTATGTTGGTACGTACTAGCTGTTTTTACAAGGTCGGGTAAACAATAATATATTAAAGGAAGCGTTGTTATACAATGTTAGTACTAGTTCATATAATGTTACCTCGCTTATGACATTGACTGTCAATAGGGATTTACAATAATTACAGATAGGTGCTACTAGAATTAATATTACTTATTGTCCATCGCTCACAGTAAATCTTTTATATCCTCACATGTACGCAATATAGCCTCGAGGCTCGAACCCACAACCCAAAAACAATGTAAAGTCATAACCCTACGAATTGCAACATACAATAATTTAGTTAATGCAGACGTCAACGTTTGAACCGTTAGCCAATCGGATGTACTTTTTGTACAGATTTATGCGCAATATTAATTAGGCACACTTCAAACGTAATATGAATATTCTTGTATGTAAGTATTATATGTGGCATTGGTATATATTTACTTTAAATTGTTAATTCGATTAACTGATGACTCTTTATGTAGATTTAATCATGATTTATTGTCTCCTGAAACGGAATGTTTTGTATTTTAGCTGCATTTTTTTTTTCAATTGATTTCTTAATGTGACCTCCTGACACAGCCTTTTGTGATAAGCCCATCTAATATCTTAGTTTATATTGCATAAATACTGAAATACATAATTTTTCATGTGAACAAATCCTTAAAACTCAGAATGCGAAATGAATCATTTATTCAATTATGTCTGTGTCGGTAATTTATCGACAATGAAACAACCGTTCATTTTCTTTTTCACTATAATACGGGTTGGCACTTTAGGGATACATTTTATCCTACGATCACTTCGTTTTCTTATTGCGTTTTATTTTTAGTGCCGAATTTCGAGGTCAGTGTTTTCTATCCTATATTTAAACATTACTGAAATAGACTGTCAAACATTTTCGTGGAGAGTGCTTAATGCGATAGTGTTTAACGATTATGTGACATTGGTGAGTGGTGGAACATGGCTAATAACTGGAACATGGTGGACCTGGCTCCTCTCAGCTGCAAGTGGTTCGACCGACTGAGGCGCTGCGGAAAGACGCTGCTGCGCCGGCAGAGGAGGCTGATCAAGCGGTTGAAACGGGTACATAGAATAATTAATGTTTATACAAATAAATATAAGAAAATTCGATTGTGAGTAAGGCTCGAACTTTTGGCGTACCAATGACCGGTTTTGAGTCACTTACGCTTGTTTATCTATATTAAAATGCAATATGTAAAACAGGATAAGAAAACAAAATATTTATAATATTTGTTCAACATGATATGTGTTGTATCTTGAATGGGTTGTATAAAAGAAAATCTACTGGGGATTCAAAATAGTACTGATTATATAAGGTAATATGTAGAACAAAATCAAATAAAGAAAATAACTGATCGTTTAACATTTTAACAATGTTTGCTATATAAACATTTGTAATGTTTTCAAAACGATGCATTTCACATTCAAAGTGCTTGATAATGAAGTCGAATATTTACATTACTTTGCATATTTGCATGTTGTCAAACATGATAGTGTGATTGACGCAAACGATAAATGTATAAAACAAAACAATGTGATATTTTCATTTCCTTTAAGGCTATTTTCAATCGATTATTCTACCATACTAGAAACCACCTGAGCTCCGCGGTTTCACCCACGTATATATCCCGTTCCCGTAGGATTTTTGGGATAAAACTATTCTATGTGATTCTCAGTAATCAGGTTTCAAAGAATCTCTGTAAAAAATTTCATCCAAAGCGGTCTTGTAGTTTCGGAGCCTATTCAATACGTACAAACAAATATTTCCTCTTAATAATATTAGTATAGATATTCAGAATGTAACGCCACGGGTAGAGGCTAGTATTATATACAAATATACCATTAAAGTAATAACGAATGTACAAAGAGATGTATGTTAACTATGCGATCTATACAGCAGAACATTACTGTTGCGTCACCGGGGTCATTGGAATACTTTCCGCAGTGTTAACTGTTACGTATCTCACAAACAATTACTGGTTCCCATGATGCATGCATATGAAGAATTAATTTAATGCGCGCAAAATGTAGGTGACAATTTTGTAATGACACCAAAAATTGTTGTGGTAATATTCGTTTAACGGCCATTTTCAATAATGTATCAATGATTATGGATAGATTGTTATGTCAAATTATATGACAGTAGATAGATAAAAGTCATAGCAAATGTATCCGTCGTTAGGATATTGAAATCAAAGTAAGTGCAAATAGATAGATTTGTCTGACTTTAGTAAGCAAAACAAGGGATAGATAGAATATTGAAAACGGCCGTAAATTTCTTGTAGATTCCGTACCAGATTATCTTCCTTGACCATTCACGTAATGGTGAATGGTCAAGGAAGATATTTTTAAAAATCGACGTAATTAATAACTTTAAATTGGTTTCCTTATGGGATTTCCTAATTCTTCTATACGTCATCTGATACGTAATAATCGATGAAGTTATGAATGGAGAAAATCAGCTTATATTTATTAACTGCGAAGCGGATCTAATCGCGTATTTGTCCGGACTTGGATTAAAAAAATAAACTTTAGTTTACATTGCATTTGGTAGTTCAAGAGGTTAACGACCAAAAACTAAATAATAAGATAAAAATAAGTATTTTCTATATGAATATAAGCAATCAGGTAAGTCATTTTAATGCTTGCTAAAATTCACGCAAATTAAGATCTTCATTTTCTGATAATTTAAATTAACTAATATATGACTAATCGCTATTGGTAGTAATGAAAATGCAAATTCGTGGCTTTGAACCCGACACACGATTGCAGACAATGAATTCAATATCCACTGAGACAATGAGTGTTTTGAAATCTCGTGGTCCCGAGGGCGAGTTTATTTAAGAAGGTGTTCGTTTGTCATTGTTCAGTCCTCTCTGTGGAGTGCTGGGGAAAAATTATATTGTTGGACGCAGTTTCCGTTGACGAGGATATTCTGGTCTGTATCCACTTAAAGTAGTCACAATCCTTGCATCTACAGTAATATTATAAAGAGGAATACTTTGTTTGGTTGTAATGAATAGGCTCAAAAACTACTGGACCGATTTTAAAATTCTTTCACCATTCGAAAGATACATCGATGAGTAACTTTTGCTATGTATATAACATTATGCTACGGGAGTGAAGTCGCGCGGATCAGCTAGTTGTAGATATAGAGCAAAAAATACATTATCATAGTACAGCTGATTTTATTGAATACGTATGTTATAATAATGCCATGTAAACCTACCGCAACAAATTATTCTCGAAATGGTAATGCAAACGTCAGAAGCTGTTGCGTGGCCTGGAAGTTATAAACTGGTACATTTATTTCGTATTATGTGTTGATTATTATTGCTTTATCATTAAACTTATTAAGAGCAAATGTGTCTAATGACTCTTATTTACAATAAGTTAATGAATTCAATTTCATCATGATAAACATTTTTGTTTGTAGTACAATATCACTACATAGTATAAAATAAAGTCGCTTTCTCTGTCCCTATGTCCCTTTGTATGCTTAATTTTTTAAAACTACGCAACGGATTTTGATACGGGTTCTTTTAACAGATAGAGTGATTCAAGAGGAAGGTTTATATGTATGATAACATGCATTAAATTAAATAGTGGAGAAATACTTTATTTGCAGTTCAAAATCAAAGTAGGAGCATAGCATTCCCAGAAAGCGTATCACAATAGTTACGAATCCTATTGAGTTATGGGTGTGTATCGCTAACAGTTCACGTATGTGTTAGTTTGTCTTCCTGTCCCATAGAACTCGTTCGCTACGTATTAATCCTCAAGGTTCTATTTAAAGAACGTGCTCTTTTATACGTTTACGATTTAGGAAGTGCTTGTTACGAAACTTTATTTGCATTCGGTTTTTTTATCGCCCACGAGGTTGTTCACCGTAGTATTCCTTGTTTTATATTTGACTGATTTATAACGCAATGTTAGAATAAATATAAATACGCAAATTCTTCTGTTTGGAAGAGTTTCTTTGTTCAATACTGTTATTTAAAAAATGTGTAGCATTTCAGACAGATTTATAATGATGAACTTAACTTGGTAAACAATGCATTTTTGAACTAAAAGCGTCTCATATGAAGTGATTCATTCGCATGATTCACCGGAATGGCCATAAACCAAGTGAATATTGTTAGAAGGTCCGTCCCGATGCATGGAGCAACCATTGCGCCACCGATTGCCAACCGGCGATAGCCAGGTCACTGATTTCTCTTTTGATGATAGTTCTGTTTACTATTAGATAATTCGGTGATCTTTTGCCGAGGCAGTCCAAGTGTGTCAATGCTAACGTTTCAATATGTATAGAATGTATTGTTGTTCTATATTTAAACTTTTTTTGGTCTTTGTATTGTTTTAATATAATGAATTAATATACATTCGAAATAAAGGTTGTACTGCCGTTGACAGTCAAGGTCAACAGTTTCAATAACTTTTGATGATGAGTGATGACGATAATTATTTAATATTCCGTGATTTACGTATAAGCATAAATAACCCAGACAATATAATAAAGTAAAGTTATAAATAATAATGTATCTCAATTTTTTGTATCGCGGCTTTGTTTAAACGGTTCTTTTGTTTAAATCTATGCCTCTAAAAACAAAACAAGAGCTTTATACAGTTTTGGTTTTGTTTTCATTCGTACCAGCGGAATCTGTTCAGTCTCTGTGGAATTGTATGGAATCCCTCCCACATTGACGTTTATTGCACGGATTTTTAGGTCGAACGGAGATAAACACTCGATCAAAATAAATCGCCGGCTTTGTGAAATGATTACGTGAACGCAGTCATAAATAAATGGAAATATCAGATTTTTTTATCAATTTTTTAAAGAATGGAAAGCTTAAATGAGACATGTGCTGGAAAAAACGTATATTTAAATATTGTTTTACCTTGAGTAGAGTGTAGAGTCGATGCTTATCACAAGATTTGAACAATAATTACGTAAAACCTAAACATAGTCGTTATGTACATTTTCCTATCTAAAACCAAAAACACACATAAAGACTTCAAATTGGCATTGTGTTATGAACATAATTAGTGCGGGCATTTATTTTCATATAGCTGTACTAAAACATTTCATTGTTTATGTACATTGTACATTGTGTATGTACTAAAACTTTGCCCTTAATTTATCTTTATTTAAATTGACAAAAGGTGAATTAAATTGAAATTGTAAGGTTTGTTTACACACACCATTACTGAGGCTGACTTGTACAAATACGACACGGTCTTACCTTCGCTAAATGCAGGAAATAACCCGAATAATAACTTAGAAGTTCACTGAACTTTAAAGGCCGGTAATACAACCGCGATCACATAAATTAAAACGAAGTAATTTTAGGCGATATTTAGAAGCCTATAGGTCAAGAGTCAAGACTCAAGACACGCTTTATTTTACTGAAAAATAACATATGAATATTCGCTGAAGATTATGATTTAGCTCACTTTATAAATGGACTTATAAATCTCATAAGGAAAGATTTCATAGATCTAAAACGGTATCATTAGACTGTGATTAATTTTGCTGTAATAATTCAATCGTTTTTTGCTCTCGCAATAATGAAGTCTAATGAAACTATCCCTTGTTCCAGGTGTACCTACACAGTTGGCGCTCTGAAGAGCTGAACATGTTGGTGGGTGCAAAAGTGGGGGGCGCCACGCCCCTCGTCATCGCGTGTCGCAATGGCCACTATGACGTCGCCGAGTACCTGATAGAGAGGTGCAAGGCGGATATCGAACAACCTGGTTCAGGTGAGACTCTAGAACAGGGTTCCACTATCGATCCACTCGATCGTAGCAAGGCTAATTAATAAATATTCTCGGACATTTTAACACAACGCCATTTAGTCCCAAACTAAACAAAGCTGACTATGAAGACTGGATAGCTGATATACCTACTTTAACATACTTTTTTTTGTAAATAAATGCATGCATATATTCACACCCAGACAGTAGAAAATTACAATGTTCATCAGATCATAATTTTCTACTCGTGGGTATTGAACCCACAGCTTCTGGATAACTGCTGCACGCATCATCTTGTATATTTTTTCAGTCGCCGTTCTGTCACGTTATTATCCTGTTTTCTAAACTCCACAGTAGGCAAAGCTCTCGTTAAAATTTTGACGTTGTTAGTGGTAGATCACACCGGGTGTCAGTGAAAACTCGACCTTTAGTCTAAACAACTTGGACACCCCAGCTCTAGAAGGATGTTTTCCCAAAGTATTCTTGTAACAAATTTTGTTACCTAATATTATCCAATGTTAATGATGCTCAAGATACCAAGTTAATGTAAATAAAAAATATATACAAACAAACATACACTCCAGGCCATCTAGGGTCCTATCGATCTTTGAGGCCTCACCTCCCTCGTTCCATAATTTTGTTATAAAATTATTATATTAACGAACAATCAATATTTGTGGAACCATTGACGTCATGTTTTATTAAAGATTGTTCATTTGATCTTCTATAAGTATAAACACAGTTACATCAATAATAAGAAGGCCAGACTTGAATTATATTGCTATTAAATAATATAATTTGTGAGTAATCGTGTTAAGATAATAAAATGTTTGTGATTTACGTTCGCAATAGAACAATTTTTAGACGGGTCACCTCATTGTTTCCTATATTCGTGTTAGTTTTGGTATTCCGTCGAGTTTGGCTCGGTTCCATTCCACCGTAAAGAGAATTTATTATTGATATCTTTGGGGTTTTTTCGAACTACCGCATTCTGTAAGAAAATTTGATTCTGTTTACGAACGAAGGTTGGATGATTTGTTGTTAATAATTTAAATCTATACTAATATTATAAAAAGGACAGATTTGATTTTTTGTTTGTTTGAATTGAATAGGCTCCAATATTACTGGATCGATTTGGATGACATTTTATACAGAGATGCTTCGAAACCAAAATTATTCTCCAATATACGCGGGTGCAACCGCGGAACCCTGCTAGTGTAAAATAAAATAATATAAATATAAACATAAAGTAGGTGCTGGCAAATCCGAATTTATAGATGATACCTGCTTATTTTTTACAAGTTACAACAGAAGGGCAAGGGCTGTCCGTCACAACAGTCTGAAATCAAATATTTTTATATATTTTTTGGATATTATTTAGTATG
This sequence comes from Phoebis sennae, assembly GCA_001586405.1. Classification (NCBI taxonomy): domain Eukaryota; kingdom Metazoa; phylum Arthropoda; class Insecta; order Lepidoptera; family Pieridae; genus Phoebis; species Phoebis sennae. Next base: position 212,673 of record LQNK01000135.1, read on the forward strand.
CAAGATTGTTTTAATTTCGAAACTTATATTAATTTACAAATAAACGTTTTACCGATCTTTTATTCGCACTTGCTTCTCTCATGAATTACAAAAATATTAAGTAAAAAAGATCAGATGAAACTAAAACATAGTTTACAAATAAATAAATATTCCGCATTCGTAACCTTAAATTTTTTATGTTTTATATATTTGATATCGGTTTCCGTGTAGTATTTTCGTCTTTGTTATGTATAAGAATAGGTAATAGGTATATGAAACAAAACAAAAAAAAATGTTTGCGCGTGCTTGCGAAATCAAAGTGACATTTACAAGGACCGGATAACACGTTTTCCTTATTATCTGGTTACATAATGGTCTTGTTTTATGGTATCAAATTATCCAATATTTTTTGCCCTACGAAATATATTCGAGATTACACTTTAATCTAAAGGTAATATTTTTATTGCGTCTTTTCGTAGGTTGTATTATGTATAGTTTTGTTACTTTTTTTTTGATATTTCACAGTTATTCAATGTATAAGTTATTTACCTCCATCTATAACCTAGCGCCTTTTTTCACCCCCATGTGGAGGATGGTATTATTCCTCCAACGAAAAGGGAGGATCCTCGACCAGTCCGAACCACTGGACTGACCGGCCGTTCGACCCCGAGGATTGATGTTTGAAAGTTATATCTATGCTTATCGCGATTTAGGAATTGTAACGTAACGTGACGCCACACCTATTTTAACTCTTATATTTAAAAAAGCGGAAGAACAATCGATTTAAAACAGAAAATAGCTTTGAGAATAATTTTTATGATGATTGTCTAGTAGACGTTAACTCGATAATTTGAATGATTCCAGTGACATTCGACGGAGAGACAATCGAAGGCGCGCCACCGCTGTGGTGCGCGGCGGCGGCGGGCCACCTGCCGCTCGTGCGGTTGCTCGTTCGTGCGGGCGCGAACGTGAACTCGACGACCAGGACGCACAGCACGCCGCTGCGGGCGGCCTGCTTCGACGGCCACTACGATATCGTCAAGTTCCTAGTTGAGAATGGCGCTGGTGAGTGAGACTACTTTACATTATTTATCTATTTGCTACTTGGTCTATAGATCAATAAACATTTTAAATCACAATCAAAGATAAAGACAAAGTTGTATATTTAACTCCACAATAATATATAATGTGACGATAAAACATAATAACGAGATCGACAGTAATAAAATTATTCCATAGGCCTAAAGGTATAAAAATGTACTAAACGTCCTCTACGATCAGCTAACTTAAAACGTCAAGCATTTAATAATGATATTAAGATGGTGTAAAACTTATGGTGAAAATGGAATGGTTTAAATTCAATTTGTGGCTAATTCGCCGATATCTTTGTCGCTGTTGATCAATATCAAATAATATAGTATTGACTATGTAAAATATTCTGTAGAAATATATAAAACAACCTGAAGCAGCTTTGAAATCGTTAAATTATAAACCGTATTTTTACAGATTCAATCTCTGTTCTGCAATTATTGACTCTCCAAAACTATAAACGTTACTAAAATAAACAACCGTTGATCATACTTTTCTCAAATTACAGACATAGAAATCGCAAACCGCCACGGTCACACATGCCTCATGATTGCGTGCTACAAGGGCCACATCAGAATCGCGAAGTACCTTCTGTCTCTCAACGCGGACGTCAACAGGAAAAGCGTCAAAGGGAATACAGCGCTGCACGACTGCGCGGAGAGTGGATCCCTGCACATACTGAAGATGCTGTTGGGACACGGCGCCACTATGGATGTCGACTCTTATGGTGAGATTTGTGATTTTTTTAAACCTTAAGTCCAAAGGTCATATTGGCGTAACATACATGGATCTTATTGCAACAGGAAAAGGACTTACTTCATCTTTAAGCCTGCACAATTAATGTGCCAGCGAAATTTGTAAGCAATAGTAGTATATTAGTAGTAACTAAGGGCTTATTACTCCAGATTCATATCTTAAAGAGCGTTACTGGAACTGTGTCCGGAAGTTAAGTTTAGCAAATAAAGTGACCTGTCATCTGTTAGCATTTTCAAAATTGGACTAGGATAACAAAAGTTACAAGATTTCCATGCATCTTTCATGTTGAAAAAGTTAAAATCTCAAACTTAAACATTTTTTGCATTATTTTAAATGCTATTGACAATATTGCCTCGGTCATGTTGAAAAGTTAAAGTCTCAATGAACTTTAACAATTTTCGCATTATTTTTACTGGAGGCTTCTATTATTACACAAATAACAACAATTTTAACAAGACAATATTCCGGAACGAACGGAACCGGGGGCTTCTATTACTACAAAAAGTAATAACCATTTCAATATTACCCCTCGGCCTCAATTTCAACAAGATAATATTACCCGCTTCAGATCTGTCACCCCCCTCTTAGCGGGCTTCTATTAAAAGTAATAACCGTTTCAATATTCCGCGCTTCAGGCATGACCCCCCTCCTAGCGGCGTCGGTGACGGGGCACACGCACATCGTGGAGCACCTCATCAACGGCGACACGGGGCTGGTGTCGCGGCAGCAGCGGATCGACGCGCTGGAGCTGCTCGGCGCCACGTACGTGGACAAGAGGAGGGACATGGTCGGCGCGCTCGCGCTGTGGAAACGGGCTATGGACGATAGGTAACTTGTATACAAAAATCTTATTTTTTGTCTTCATTTGCATATATCTCGTTCGCTTGGGATTTCTGAGATAACAGCTATCCTATGTCTGGTCTCGGGTTTCAAACAATCTCTGGTCAAATTTTCATCTAAATCGTTTCAGTAATTTCTGGGCCTATTTAATTCTTACAAACAAACAAAGCAAAACAGTCAATATTGCAAGAATCCGAGCCAATTTTTAACAAAAACCATTTTCGTGAAATTCACAATTTTTGAAACACTCATGATGACTCATGTTATCTCAGTCAACCGTGACCACGCTCGTTGTATGGTGCTCGAAAATGTAAAATAATGTATAATAAAAAATAACCGCGTTTAAATCCTTTAAAAAGTATTTTATTTAAAATATTTCCTTTTTCTAATATTAGTATAGATAATAATCTTTATGTTTATATGTGTTGATGAAAAAAAGAATGATATAAAAAGTGTGGTTTAATTTTTTACTTATATCTTGACTCCTCTCATTTCAGATTTCCAACAGACGGCAGCGACCCCATACCGAAGCCGAAAGACATCCCTCGCATCGAGGCGTACGACTACGCGGTGGAGCCCAGCAACGCGCAGCAGCTGGAGGAGTTGCTCGCCGACCCCGACGCCATGAGGATGCAGGCACTCGTCATTAGGGAAAGGATTTTAGGTAACATTGGAGGATATTCATAACACCCGTATTCATAAACAATACTTTTTATGTGACAGTAGGCAAGCGGAGCGTGCGGTTCATCTGATGTTAAGTGACTGACTGGTGTCAGTGTTGTAGATGTTCGTCGTGCAATGCTCGGCTCCTACTGGGGTGTCGACACATGTATTCTAATCCGTCCACACGGGGGAAAAATTGCCAGTAGGCAAGTCTAGCATAGACCGTTTTGGTTGGTAATTGCCATATTTGCCAAGTTTTGATCAGCCACTTGACTTTTTTTGTTGCTTTAAATTTGTAATGTAATTTTTTTTGTTTGCAGGTCAAGCACACCCCGACACGTCGTACTACGTGCGCTACCGCGGCGCCGTGTACGCGGACGCGGGCCGCTTCGCGCGCTGCCGCCAGCTGTGGCACCACGCGCTCGACATGCAGCGCGCCGTGCTGCCCGCGCTGTCGCCCCTCACCCAGTCCAGCCTCTACAGCTTCGCCGAGCTCTTCTCCTACATGCTGGCCGAGCGCGCCCGGCCCCCGCTCAGAGGTACTGCCCCGTGTGAGACACTGCGCCAGCTGTGGCACCACGCGCTCGACATGCAGCGCGTGAGGTCAGTGCCTCTGTCCCCGTGCGAGCCCGCCCTGCGCCAGCCACTGCGACGCACACGTAGATACCGTGCACCAATACGATATGTCGTCCTATGTCAAAACACTCGGTGCACGTGTTTAAAACATGGTACAAGAACGTTGGTGTCAAATTTCGATTCCTGTGTCTATTTTGTGCTTCCACATACGCTTTATATTTATAAATAATAAATATTTAATACTTAAGAACAAATACATAACAACGCATTTCGTTTTCAGGTCGAATCGTCCCACCCGTAACGTTCGATGACATCGACCCAGTATTCAGGAAGGCGCTGTCCGAGGTGGAGCGCGGCGTGCAGATCCTGGACTGCAAGCTGAACGTGGACCGCGAGGCCACGCTCAGCACGCTGCAGCGCGTGGTCATCATCGCGCTGCACCTGGCGGCGCTCATGGCGCGCCTGCTGGACGAGCCCGACTGCTCGCCCGACGTCGTCAGCAAGATACATAAGGCCGTGTATACGCTCGTCAAATTGGATATTAAGGTTGGTTCAGACTCAGTGCTTTGAATTTCTTTGGTTGATCATTAAACCAAAAAAAGTTTGGTTTGGTTATATAGACTATTTAGCGATCATAAGCAGCATTTTAAAAAATTATATTTTATTTTATATTTAAAAAATATATTTAAAAAATATGTACCTATAACCAATTTACTTTTACTAATTAAAATATTTTTATTATTTTATGCGAGTAATATTATAGGTATAAGTATAAGGGTAGTTCATTATTTATTGCACAAATAAATTTGCATGTTAAGTCGCATACTCGTGGCGTCTCTAACTATCTGTCCGCCAGCAGGTGCGGCAGGGGCGGTCGGCGCTGCACGTGGTGTGCTCGGCCGAGGTGTCCCGCGGGCGCGCCGCCGGCCCGTGGTTCGAGAGCGGCCAGCCCGGCGCCTGCAGCCCCGCGCTCGTGGCGCTCATGCTGCGCCTGGGCGCGCCGCCCGACGCGCGCGACGCCGACGGCAACACGCCGCTGCACCTGGTGTGCAAGGTACCGCCCCGCTAGCGCAGCCCGGCGCCTGCAGCCCCCGATACCAGTCTTCAGAGCGGAATTAGATCAATCGCAATCATTAAACAATCTGCATATTTAAGAAATCGACCTCCTCGATTTTGCCTAAAAAATAAATGTTATCGTATATCTCCCTGTCCCATAGGTACTGCTCCTTTCAAAAATCTCAGAACAAAATTTCATCTAAATCGGTCTCGTTCTTTTGAAACCAATTCAAGCAAAAGAACAAAAAAACAAATCTTTCCTCTTAATAATATTAGTACTTTAATGTCGTCACGTCACTACAATACGGCTCCGTTCCGCAGCTGAACCCGTGCCCGTCGGAGGTGGTGCGGCAGCTGCTGGCGCACGGCGCGCACATCGACACCGTGAACTACGAGGGCGAGACGGCCGAGGAGATCCTGCGCGCCGGCGGCCAGAGCCTCGCCGCCATCGTCAACCCGCTCAAGTACACCACGCTCAAGTGCCTCGCGGCGCGCACCGTCAAGAACTACAAGCTGCCCTACCGGCACGTCGTGCCGCACTGCCTGCACGCCACCGTCATCACGCACTAGGCACGCACTAGGCGCGGTCAGCGATTTTGTGTCGGCGATTCGATCGCGCATTCATTATGTAGGTGAGCGATTTATTGACTAGGTCAGCGTATTTGTGAACGAGAATTCTGTGTCAGCAATACGTAGGACAGAAATATGTATTTATGAAAAGCGAGCGATATCAACCCGCTCGAGGCGAGATCGACGTTTTTATTGACAGGAGTTTTGTGTCAGCGATTTCTCGAAAATTTCGTAGTCAAGATATTGACTTTAGCAATCGTATTTATGAAAATTACCAACTATTCATCACGACTTCGCCTGCCTACCTAATAATTAATTGTAGCTTTTATGTAATTTTGATCTCACATCTCACAAACATTGTCATTTATAATATTAGTAGGATTTTTTAAACTATTAATTTAAAATACATTTTACTAATATGAGTATACCTCTAATATACCGTACGGTCATCTTTAGACAGGTCGACGATTAACATACCAATTTACGTGTTGTCATTTTATGTGTCAGTAATTTCGTTATTAGAAATTTACTTGTCAGCAATTTAAACTTGTCAACAAGTTTCCACATACGACGTTATTCCCATTTTTGATTAATTCTTTATCAATACCGAAACAATTCTGTTGGTACAATATGTTAGTCTCAGCTCATTTACTTGTATACCTGTACTACTAATCATATTTATTTTTGACTGACAAAATTGCAAAAATTGCTGACACAGAATTCCTGACTTAGACTTAAGTCCTGTAGGGCATTGGACTATCAACAACTACGATATGCGGATGTGTGGTTTGACTTCGATCACGAAAGGGACATATAAAGCTAAAGACACGCTTACCTTATTCCGATACATTTTAAAAGTAGATGGAGTCCGTTTTCATGTTTTACCTAATCATTGTGAAGCTCATTATTATTATTGTTATTCGATAGTTGCATGATATACGACTAAGTTTGACGGCCGGCTCCTGAACTATTTGTATAAAGTATCTTAATTAATATAGTCTAGATAATCTTTTGTAACATTTTTTTATATTTTTTTCGCATTTTAACATGTGCCAGCTTTGCCAACGCCACGTTTTAGGATACGTTGTTTTTTTATTTAGTCTGTGAATTTTGAATACTTGTCTATTATATTGTATCATAAACTAAAATTGTCTGTGATTATTCATATAAAAATCTTAATGAATCAAGGAAATGATATTATTTAAAATAAATAATATTTATCTACTTTGTAATGATTTATCAATTTTTATTGAGAGTTAGTATTTTTGAATGAGTATAATAATTGGGTTGGGTTTATTTTCTTTTTTTTTATCTCTCACGAGTTCTGAATTTTGATCATTATAGTTGTATCCATTTAATTATTCCTGTTTCTTTATTCTTCTTTTAGTTATTTTACAACTATCTATTATATGCAGCAAGATTACAAAGAATCAGTTTATAGATCTTTCTTTAATATCATTTTGATATAATTTTTAACATATTTTTATAGACAGTCTTCAATATTTTGACATTTCTCTAACATTAGAAATGAAATATTACAAGAACGTTAATATTACTCGGTGTATACCACTCGTTTATATCCAAGCGTGATTCGTTATTATGGCATACTAGTCTTTTTTATATTGTAGTATATTTTGGATAATTTAGAAATTCTCGTATCGATTAAATAACAATTATGTGTAGTTTTGAGTGTTGGAGAGTTCCACCCGTTACACCGCAACAAGTGTACAGTAAAAAGATACATATATTTAATATTTATGCGCCCGAAGCGCTTGTGTAAAAATTAACATATTAAGGATTTCTATTGAAACAAATTGTACATTAAAATAATAGATAGAAATTTTGACGCATTAAGATTTAAATGTTCAAACGGTGTAATTGTTGGAAAATGATGTAAAAATAGTGATGTAAGTAGGTAGATTATTAGAAATTTATCGATAAATTTAAATGTTATATTATACGACAAAAGTGAACTACTTGAACTGAATAAAAATAAATAAAACTAGATTTATTTTGGCAGCTGTTTGATAGTAAATGTGTGTATTTTCTCGTAGCATATTGCATAGTATCTGCGTGATTATGTGTACTAGATTATTTTGAAATTAATAAAATGCTTGAAAAATAAGTTTTTTCTTCTTTTCACTTCTTTCTATAAATCCTGTTTGTTAGATATGGCATTATAGTGTTTTGTAATGCGTTACCAAGAAATAACTCCTGTATAATTTTACGTTTTTATTGATTCTTCAGAGTATATTCGTATATTTTGATATAAGATTGTTTTCTCAAATTATCGGGAGTAAAAAGACGTAAGACCGAAAATTCAATGTTTATTATCTATCAATACAATGAATATTAACGTTTGAGCTAACATAAGTATGAAATACAAGAGAAAAATGATTGAATATGAAATTTTTTACGGATGTTTAAACTTTAAAGTTAAACCAAAAACATTCGGCGTCTTAGAAAATTTTACAACAATATGATTAAGAACTCGTATCACTTCTTTAAAACGTCACGCAATTCTGCTGGGACAGATTTGAGTACAACTGTTAAATCCGATTTCTGGATTTTGAAATTCATCCACAAACGCTTCGCGGCCACGAAATGGATCATCATATCTTCGCCCATAGAGATGCCTCGGTCGTTTTTTATTTTGGCTATTTTCACGACAGGCTCCAGGGTGATATTTTCATTTGAAGTTTCTTCAACGCGCACACCAGGGGCCAGAAATTGAACTGGTCGTAAAAATGTTCGGAGCCGCTGACCGCCGAAAGGTAAAGCTTGCACGCGTCTCGGTCGGCGCAGTCCCACTTGAGGCCCAGCGCGAGCGCCTCGCCGGCGGCCAGGCTCAGGAAGCGCTTGCGGTTGTCGAAGGCGTAGGCGGCGGTCAGGCCAGCCAGCCGATTGGCGGTGATATCCAACGCACCCATCTTTACATTGGCGCCACTATTTTTGACTAAGAGCGGCGCGCTGAAAACATATTTTTTATGATACAGGCAAGCAGAGCGTTTTATCTGATTTTAGGTGACCGATCACAGCCCATGGACATCTACAATATCAAAGAAATTGAGAGGGGATAGGGATGTGAATACAGGCCCCCTGTCCTCCGCTCGCCGTACGATAAACAGTGCATTACTGCTTCACGCCGATCTAAAGGAGTGCTGGGGAGTGGCAATTACACCGGTGCCAGCTTAGCACAATCGTGCAAGGCGCGGCCCCCACTCTTTTATTTCTGAAGAAAATTGCAAAAATTACATAATTCTCTTTAAAATTATCGCAGAGTTAAGCACACACATTTTAGGACTTTTTGACCGAGTGAAGCGAGGTCTCAAAGTTAAGATCATATTATAAATCTAAAGCTTCATAACCGCCCTACCGTTTACTAATAGGCGATTTTTATATCAATCAATATCAAAGCACCGGCGACACTCCTGGTGTTTCAGGTGTTCATGGGCGGCGGTGATCACTTAACATCAGGTGACCCACTTGCTACTTTGCTTGCTCTGCCATAAAAAAAAAATAAAAAAATATAGGAGAGTGTGATATCAAATGAAAGGTCTTGATTTATACATTACAGCGCGACGGTCTAACGAAATACAGCGTATGTTAAGATACACTAGTGCCTCTTAGCATTCACAAAGGTCGTTGCTGAATGACCGTTATTTATTATTTTCATGATGATTTCGTTCATTCACCGGAGATTGTGCGAAAATTCATTAAAAGCGAATTAGCCTAGTTGACTCTTGTCTGATTTCCCATAAAAATGAATGTCCGAGTAATTTTTTTTCATAACATTAACATTGTAAATCGCAAAATCTAAGATTGTCCAGTTCAGATAGAAATCGGATCAGGCATACACTCTCCGATTCAAGTCAAAATTAAGAACAATTTCGGAATTACACCATCTGCATCGTGAAACCATCGAAATAGTTAATTGTCGACACACCGGTGTATCTTGACATTCACTAATATCGGATATCCACGGTAAGAAATATAAATTAATAAAATGAATTTAAAATAATGTTTTTCTTAAACAAAATATAATTACACTTACTCATCTGTAAGCCACATATTTTCTATGGTCACTTTGTCGCCTGAATTAACTTTTTTCAACATTTGCCGTAACTGGTAGCCCTTCGTTAATATGGATTCTATATTGTTAGGTTCTCGCAGAAAATGAGCGACCTTGTATATGTCGTAGAAATTATTTCCAGAGAATTTTAATTCTGGTCGAACTTCGTTCGATTTGAACTCAAATTTTTTCATCTGTAATTTTAAGAAACATATCAATTTATAATAATTTACTTATGTACATTTTTGCGAATTAAAGGAATAGATATGTACTTTTTTATTAATTAAAATTAAGCATAAAATTTTAATGTAAACAATGAAAACCATCACAATATTGTACGGAATACTTTATCTTAAATTTTATAATTTGTGTTACTCTGTAACTACTATGCAATAAATAGTTTCTATTCTATTCTATTCTATATTCAATATTAAATGAGTCGGTTTCCTATATATACAGGGTGTCCCAAAATTCAACGATAATATGGCACCAGGTGGTGGGCCTACTCATAACTACTTGAGGAAAAATAAAATAAAAATTCAATCTAACTTATTTTTTAAATTGTGATTGAAAAAATGATTTGCTTCAAAAAATTTCACCTACTAAGACATTTTTTGTTACCATGTCCACAATTTTACTAATATTTCTAACTTTTGTATTGGAAACTTAAGTAGCACTGCTATCCACCACAATCATTTAAATACCCAGAATAAAAACTACATGCGTTTTTACATAAAAAGCAATTGAAATTGTATTTTTCTCTAAAATTTCGAAAGATTTTTACTTTCAGTGAACTTTGATTCACTGTGGTGTAAAAAAAATGTATAGTCACCATTATGGCAAGTCTTATCAAAAGTTGGTGCATCTATTAAAGATTATAAAATGGTAAAATAACATAGGAAATCAGCCAGGACAACCATTCTAACTATTTGAATGTTAAGGATGAAATAAAATAAAATTTTCACGACTGGTACGCGAGGCTATTGAAATTAAAAAAATATATATTTTTAATATATTTAATATGTATAAACTATAAATTAACAATTAAATAAATTAAATCATTTAAAAAGTATTTTATTTAATATAGTGTACATTTCCCTTATTTAGGTTAATCCGGCTAATCTTATGTTTGTATTCACGTACCTACACATTTTTTGCTTAGTTTTGCGAAGCTTGCCAATAAGTGGATTGCAGTGGATTGCATAACAATGTACAGTTGAGTAGGTGCCAACGAAAGAGTATCTATTAACGGCTGTTTATATCATATTTCCTGTCAGGTGTCGATAAGGCTTAAAATCATCAATCATGATAACAAACAAGATCTTGTGTTCCTGAAAGACAGACAAAAAGACGAATATGTAGAAATATATTTCCTATGGACGTACGAGAGCCTCCAAACGTTTAAAATGTGGGATTTCAATATTTAGAGATAAACATGCGAAATCTTTTTTTTTTAAACATCACAGAGTTATCTTTGGCTATTGTAAGGAATTTTTCTGTTATTGAAAATCATTTTAAAATAGAAACCAATAAAATATTTTAATAAATTTCCAGGAAGAGAAATTTATCGATATATCATACATTAAAATGTCGCCACTTTTTGAAAATAAGTTTCTATGTAAATAAAAGAGGAAACCAATTTACAAATAGCATTAATTCATTGAAACATTGCTTGCAGATATTTAAAATAATAAGCTTGCGTTTTCCAGAACCTGCCTTCTTCAAGATCATATGAGCTTTCGCTTGTGAATACTGTGCTTATATAATAGTAGTAAAGAATACGTAAACAGAGTCTTACGTAAACAGTGGATATTATAGGACACCTACAGATGGAAGACATGATGACGGTTCAGAATAATAAATAATAATAATAAATTATTTATTCAATAAAGTAACATGGACCCCTATATAAGACTAATTACAATGAAATTATAATTTACATCAAAAAAAAATATGTTTAGTAAAAGTCCCCCGGTTTTTGAGATACTCACTTCGGAATATCATTAAAACATCCAAGTTTTTTCTTATTTTTTATTCGAGCGACCATATATTTTTTAAACCAGGTTAGGTTAAGCTTAGAGAAAAAATAAGCAAAATGTAAAATTTACAGTTAGTTCTGTGTTGAAAAAAACTATGCACGCGCCCCCTGAACTCATAGTTTAATAGTCGATCGTGCATTTATCCAGGGATATGATTCCAAAAACAGATTGGAAAATTACAACATTTGCATTCTGCCACAAAAAGTGTAACAAATTTTTATTTTTATTTAATTTCCGAAAATATTGAATATCTCAAAAAACGAGGGCCTTTTATGGATCATAATATATATTTTTCTGAACCGTCATTATACATTCTCTAACTGCAGGTACCATATTAACCACACTTTACGCCACCTTTAAATTCTTACCGTAATCGAAACTTGCACAGACCTTAAGAAACGGACAAAGACTGGAAGCAAACGTCCACTAAGATACTAAGTAATGACTAAATGTAAACACAGATATACAATGTTAACAAAACACTGACTAGCTGGTCGATTCTGTAAACATCACATATTCGAATTCACTTGCGAATCCGCGTTGAAATGTCAAATTCGTATTCTGTAACATTGTGAAAATCGACCATAGCGCCAACGAGGGACAGCGTAGAGTAGCTGAACTACTTATAAGTGAAAAATGAAATATTTGACAAATAACGGTATTCTGTAATAAGTTTTTGATTAAAATTTAAAATCATACTTCGATTCCATACGTCAAATAATACGATAGGTATTTTGTGAGTGAAAATACAATTGAAAACTCAGAAATCTTAGTTTATTTAATTTTTATGCCATTTCTAGGGCTAACAATAAAAGGATTGTTACAAATTTTGGAAATGTACATTCCTAAGTACAATTATGTTTCAAAATATCGCTTAAATATTCCGAATATTCTTAAATATTCCGAAGAAAATGTTGAGTGTAGAAGTGACCACTAAGAATTAAAAACAAAACGACAAGACTTAAACATTGAAATTATGCAAATTAATTAGCACTCTACATGATTTTTTTAAGGATTTCGGTCATAATAAAGATATGTACAATAAAGATTATAATTATTAAAATATTATAATAATAATCTATTAATATATAAACAAAGTCTCTCATTGAATGTGTCATTTATTATTTAAGAAAATATAATTGTATAGGTATTTAAGTTTTAAGATACCTACACAAATGTATAAACCATCAACATTTAATGTCGTTTTAACAAAAAATCGTTGCTATTGTATAAAGAAATAATAAAACAAACCCACATTTTTTCAATTTTATTTATCTTTGTTTTTTAAGATGTACATACTTTTATAAGAAAAATATATTTTAACTATATAATATATCTGACAAAAGCAATAGGCGTTTGACCATATCGTAGGTCGTACGTAGGTCTCCTTCTAATAGTTGCTATAGTTTTCCACAAACGTTTTCATCCTTGCTTCTATTCGATACATTTTCAGCAATTCCAAACTAAGAAATATTGTCAGAGTAGAGATATAAATCCTCCATCCACCACAAAATTGCCTTCTTCAGCGTCTAAATAATGCTTAAAATGCTTAATTATTGATAATATTTCTAACAATTTCGCTTAGAATAATGACAAATCGGTATTTTGACTTTTAAAATGTCAGAGACTTCATAGTTTATTTTTTATTTGAAAAAAGTATTTAAGGTGTATTAGAAGTTTTTTTTCAAATAAATCGAGTTTAAAAATTATAGTTTGTGAATAAACGTCTCAATAATAACAATAATGTGTAACCGTGAACGAAATACATTCAATAATGGTTTATTATTTTTTTAAATGTAATCATAAATGATCATCTAAAACTGTAACCCAAAAAGGTCATCACTAATTTATGACGTAATTTCACTCGACATATCGAAACTCATTTCACTTCACTTGAGCGACATTGAGTACGTTACAGAATACTAAAAACGTGAGAATCGAAGTGATTTTCGAAGTGAGGGTGTGAGTCGAGAAGAGATTCGAAATCGAAAATCGTGTTTTACAGAATCGACCAGCTGAGCTTAGCGCATACCATTTTTGTTTACAAGTTTACAACGTGTTGCCAGGTTGTGTATTGTTAAAAAATATTAGGGAAAATTTAATTTTCATGATACGCTACTATTTGTATTAATCACACCTATCTTAGTCGGCAATGGCAATTTCTTTATAAAATATAAATTAATATTCTCGGACTTTTAACAAAGCGCCGTCTGGCCAAAACTAAGCAACTTTAACATACTTTTTTTATAAATACATACCTACATACTAGAGATAAATCAACATCTAGACAGTAGCAATTAACAATGTTCATCATATCATTATTTTCTACCCGTGTGGATCGAACCCATAACCCCTAGCGCAATAGACGCGGTCCAATATATTGTGCCAACCGATTCGTCAAATAATGAACTAATTATTATTCTTACGAATAATTTTTTGTTATATCGCTTAATTCCCGTTTTAGGGTTCGGAAAAAAACGAAACTCTATCCGATAGCAATCCCTAATTGTCAACCTTCTTATTGAACATATTAGTTTCATATTGCATGCGAAGGAATGAATATTGAGAGCTAGGTATATAGGTTTGCGTTCCTTCTGGAGATCCCGGGGTCCCCCGTCTTCTTGCGCAAATGAGGGCCACCGTGAGGTTTTAGTCAGTAAGAGTCTGACATAACCTACCTCTCTCCCCCGAGATAGGTGGGTATCCATGCAGGATTTCCTCACGATAAAAAAAAGGTATATAGGTTTATCTACATATTTATAACATTCTAGATAACCTAGGGCGCGAATTTCGCAAAGAACTTCATCAAATTCACTTCAAGAAATTGTTGTCTATCCACCAATAGGACTTGCCGTAGACACTATATTTGTTGGTATAATATACAAATTTTTATATACACTTAAATGTTATAATACAACTTTTGCAATGTGTTATAAATGTAAAAATTAATACGTATCTATGTATCTTTTTTGGAACGTAATTGCTTTGCTTTTGCAATAGGAATTGTCAATGTCTCTAAATTAAACATATTGTCAATACATGTTTTACATATGCAGTTATTTTATATTCTAGTTTACATACATAAAGTGTTTTCTGTATTGCTTTATTGTGTTTGTTTGCTATTCAATAAAATTAAATAAAATCCAGCTTGTACTTACCGTCTTTCCTCTTTTTAAATAGTGTGAATACTGTTAGTGTCCTAACTTCTAAGGTCCTCAACTAGATATACTAATGTCGTATTTTTTTTTTGTTTCCGTTATAATAATATTTAATTTAAAATTTTCTTTATTTTGTTTATAATGGCAACACGGGTTGCTGCTGCAATAACAAATAGGGGATTTCCCGAAAGGAGAATGGCGAAACTGGGCCTAAAAATAGCGTTAAAAAAATCATTTTATATGTAATGTTCATTACGTTATTTTTAATAATTATTTATAAATTATCGACTTCTGATTGTATGGGGAATCATAACCATAAAAAACGTATTTAAGTTTACTCCCGGTCTCCCAAATAGAAGCATAGTGTTGTAAGTAGTAAAATAGTCGTAAGTATAGATTCGTACGAATGGATTATTAATTTTTTTTTACGACTTTATCTTTGCGCGAATAACAGAACTAGTTAAATTTTTTATTCAAAACTTTATTTATTAAGATCATTATCTATAAAAAAAAACACTTTTTCAATTCTATTATTTTAAAATGTAACTAGCAACAATTGCCAGTAATATAGCCTGGCCTTTAGTAATATTAACTCTCAATATCTCTGATATCCCGTAGAACAGATCTTTCATTGTTATATTTATAAAATCTGTATGTTTTCATCTACCTATGTATTCCCCAAAAAATCATAAGTGTAACGATTGGGCCCAAGGTCCTAAAGGAATTCGCCATTCTCCTTTGTATATCAATAACTCGGTGATTACAACGGATTTACATAAATTTTATAGATTGTGGGATAACGAATTTTTGTGTGGTAGTCCCATTTTAGTTTTGACGGTAGTAGTTTTTTTCTATCCCGTAAGGAGTTCTAGTGCGTTATAGTTAGATAGGTTTTTAAAAACGAAGTGGAGATGACTTTCCTACGAAAACAAAACACACAAGCTGCGCCTAGTTTATCTAATTTTTTAACAAATCATCTTAAATGTACCGTGTTTACCTTGCAGTGTGTCTTTTACAATGAGCCTGGAGGCCTGTATTCCCATCTTATTCCTCTCATACTGTACCCCTTTTACAATTTCCCATCATTAATCCTCTCCTTATCCCCTCCCCTTCCTTCAAGCAGGTAAGGCGTCTGATATACTTTGATTTTGTAGATGTTCGGGCTGCCGTAAGTCACTTAACATCAGATGAACCGCATGCTCCGCTTGCCTGCCCATCATAAAAAAACCTTATCTTTTTCAAATACAAAAAAAAAATATAGTTCACAACGAATATAAATACACAAGGTACCGCATTTATTGGGCCCTTATCTCGTTTACCCTCAGTAAGTATAAGGTGAGGAGGTCGTTTGTCAAAATTAGCGGTCGCGCGGAATAACAAGTGGCGTGCGAAACAATGTGAAGCATCTTGTTAGCCTGCACCTCATACATTTTTACGACTTTGTTTTTTATCCACCCATGTCGTGCGAGTGTGCTGATAACGTTGCAATATTAACGACTTACTGACTCATTTTTCAACTGTAGATGAACAACGAGAAGTGTCACATTTAAATTCCGTGAGTTCCCACAATACAAGTACAAATACAAAACAATGTACCACATAAAAATTATATAAACTACTTCATATAGATAGAGGTCTAAAAAGGCGGTCTTATCGCTGCGAGAGATCTCTGCTAGGCCTACTAAATTTTGGCTAGGACTTAAATTTGACATAGAGAGAGCTTTATATACAATTTTATTTAATTAAACTAAGCAATAAGCCTGCGGTAATCTTATGGCATGTGAAGGGAGCTAGGGAGAGGCAATTGTCAAAGATTGAGATTCTTGAAAACTGTTCAAATAAAGAAATATGCTTAAGGGAACCCCTTGTAGACAATATTATTGACGGATAGGAAGGAATATGACAGTAATGTCTTACAATACGGTATTTCGACACGTATAAAGTGTATGTATTAACTAATAAAGAAAAACTATAAGCAGATACATCTAACTATAAAAGAAATGAACTACGTCTTAAATAAAGAAAGTCACCCCAAACGCAATTCGATATCTTCTTTTAACGTGATTAATCTACCATGAATAAGACACGTTAACCCTAAATCGACATACGTTACAAGTACAAATACCCAGCCGTGGGTCAAATAGACCCCATTGAAAAAACTCGGCACGCGCCCGTCGCAATAGAAAGACGTCGTTAAACAAAAAGGCTATTGTAGGGTTACGCTCCCGAGCGACCAGTTATTGTACAAATATGTCTGATTCGTGAAATTCTGGGGACGCTTAAAATTTGCGGAAAAAAATACGTGCTTCAGTAGACGCGATTGTCGAGTAGGGTTGCTATTGTAAGGGTTATAAAGATTGGAAGATTAACAATTTGCGGATACTGTTTCAGACAATACGGTGTAATAATCAATAAATTAACGATTTAATGTTTTGATATTTTTATTTTGAACAATTAAAGGTGGTAATGGATAATGGGTTAATCGTTCTACTTGAACAATATAATAATTATGTTTGTATTATTCTGTTTTTTTAATTTTATAAAAAAATATACTGAAAATAAATGGGGTGACATAAACATATGTCAAGAATACTATTTACAATATGGTTTTAAATTTAACCGTGATGTACGGGATATAATGGGTCTTCCTGACCAAGACGGACGTCTTATGCAAAGTTTAGACGTAATTTTATATAACCATTGTTGCATTCACTGACAACATTTAAAATAGATGCGAACTTACCACAAAACCCCTTCATTTCGTAAACAGTATATTAATCGCCTGTAATCCAATAAAGATGTAACCATAACATTGTCCGCAAAACTCGACATTTTCGAATGTAAGTTGCACAATAACACAAGTATATCCGAAACAACCCTGTACCCACGTTATTAATAACGGCAGCATATTACAATTCAATTTGAACGGACCGACGGGCGTCCATAATCCCAGGACGTAATCCCCTATAGATAAACTGAACACAATTATATTAAAAGCAGACATGAAATTCGCAAATCCGACAATCGATGTTAAATCGTTCTAAATGCATTGTCAGCTTGTTCGGTAATGAAATCGAATTTTCTTTTCGATGACTCTTTTACTTTTTGTTATTGTTATCTGGATTGCTTTACCCCATATCACCTTTAAACGGTTATATGTATCTTGTTCTAAGATATCGAATAAGAATGTTGTCGATGTTGCAAAATAATTGATATATTTATGGTATTGAACTGTTCTTTCTAGATTGGAAGTAGATCCTGACAAAATAGTGTATTTTATCTTGATAAACTAAATAAGAATATGTAGAATTGTTATGTATAAATCAAGGCCTTTTATTTAATACCACACTCGTATATATATTCTATTTCACCGCCCATATCTTCGTTATTCCCACACCGATTTCGCTCATTTTTGTACTCAAGATTTTTCTTTATTATCTATAGTCTATACTATTAACCTACAAAATTTTATTAAGACCGGATAAATCATAAAAAAATCTTTGATTTACAGACGCTCAGCTTTAACCATTCTTATGAATGAAAATACATTGTAATTTGCAAGGTCCCGAATATTGATTTTAATCTGATAACTTGCTATTTCAAAACAATGGTTTTTACTAGCTTGTAATACACAAGGCACACATTTTTTTTTTCAAAAAATATACCTTACATCTATATCTTGTAACTATAAAAATCATACACTCAAGTGTAAAGTTCTCTAGTACATAGTATAAAACTGCGTTGTATGTAAATATTAGTATCGTACACAATCGGTATGTAAGTCGGTAATCGGTTTATCGCAAGTGAGTAATGCTATTTGTCGGTTGAGAGGGTTTCCACTTAAGTACGCGACTTGCTAGTAATTACAAGCGATTTGAGCTTCCAAAATATTGTATTTGTTACGTAAGAAATCGACTCGAATACTCTAGGATTTAAGAAATACAGTTCAAAGTTCCAGCATTTGTTTTGTGTTATTTATATATTTTAATATTTTACAAAGTCATGGAAACTAAATGTCTTTGCTGCCTTCACATTCTCTCAAGGGTAACTTTTTTCGATAGAGTATTCAGAATATATTTACATTTTGTTTTCTATTCAGTTATGCACATCTTCTATTCTATTCATTAACTAACTTGTCCTATATCCAAAGGTTGCCTGGAAGATATCACTCTTTAGCGATAACGCCGCCTACTTGCATCCAATTCGGGCGAATTGGTATGCCATCATGACACAGTTTTATAAATATTTTCTGAAATATAATATGCTTCAAACACATTATATTTCACAATTTAACTGTGACTAATCTACGAAGGAAGCCATTAACACTCAAAAATATGTACTTACATAAAAGTACAACAAAATAAATTGACGTCTCATATAAATACACTATGTAGTATATATCTGTAAGAAACATCGGTACGTTTGTTAATTAATTCCAGCACATTTTCAGCGGTATTGTCTGGGCGGGAGGGGGAGGGGCTTCGTTTTAACTTTCCGCGTCGCTGCCCTAACGCGCTACCATTGGAAATTTGTATAAAGGTAAAATTGCACTCTTACAATGAAGGTAACCTCACTCAAAAATACAATTTGTGAGAAATGAGTAATATGATAATATATTAAATCTAGCCAATAAGGATCGTATGCAATCTGAGACAATTTGGAGACAAATTCAATAATCCGTTCCTAAAAATAATCCGTAAGTCTAAAGCGTATCTTAAGTCTAAGAGTGGCCTTAACATAATTACCGAAATTTGGTTTCGGTTGCCTGATTATAACCGCTCGTTCATGAAAACGATTCGTATCTATTATACTATGAAGTTCCATCGTTTATAGCAGAGTTCCCCAAACTTTAGTGTCACAGGCCCCTTGCCACGTTTTTCCGTATTGGGAATTATAGACCCTCTACTTACCTTATTTCATGTTCATCACCAAATTTTTTTCGCTGACATAGACCCCATGCAGGTTGTCATAGACCCCTAGAGGTCGATATTGACCACTTTGGGATTCACTGGTTTATGGGAACCGGGTCTTACGGCCGTTTTCAATATTCTATCTATCCCTTGTTTCGCTTACTAAAGTCAGGCAAATCTATCTATTTGCACTTTTGATTTCAATATGCTGTCGATAGCCTTTGTTATGACTTTTGACAATCAAATGTCATTTAATTAGAGATTACAATCTATCCATAATCTTTGATACATTATTGAAAACAGCCGTTAGCCGTTAGACGTGTCTTTGTCACGTGTCTGTGTTTGTGTCCGTAATTATCAAATGTGACACGAGTATGACTTTTGTACCTATTTGTATTGTGTCTTTACATTTTCCGTTCTGTCTTTCGAGTTAAATTCGAGTTTTCGTTATAGTGGCACGATTTTCAATTAACTAGAGGCTGAATGGAGCTTCGCACTTTTAGTTATGTCTGACTACGTCGGGACGGGCAACGGCTGCCTAAATACATTATTTATTTGCATTCAATTTGTTTATTCCTATATTTCTATTAAATTTTATTATGATACGATAGGTAGCTCTCTACGTTTTCGCATTGTTGTTAAGGCTATAATACTTGTGATGATTTACAATTAACTGCCAAATTCGAGGACCATAGACCAAGAAAGATATAATTTAATCCAGTTAATAGACTATCCGTGGATGAAATTGCGTCGAAATCCGTTCAGTAATTGTGGCTTAATTAACACACATGAACATTGACACACAGTTGCCTCTGCAGCTTTAAGGATGAGAAGTAGATAAAGAAATTATGAATGGGAGAAAAGATTGCAAAAGAACAGGAGAACTTTCTTCTTCTTCACGCAAAAATTAGTTTAGGTGGTAATCCACTGTACGCTCCTTTATCTGCTCTGCAATAAAATAAAGCTTGGCGCAATTTGTGAAGACGCAAAAAAAGAACTTTTTCGTATGTTAGCCTTAAACATTAGGATTTCAGTTTTAGCTCCACAGACATAATTTATTATGTTGAAATTCGAGACTTAAGGTTTATCTTTTTTTAATATCTTTAAAAGTTATTTTTTAATATGTTTAAAAAACAAAGTGCAGAAGACTAAGCTCAGTGCCTTAGGATAGATCTATGTCCAGCAGTGAGAAAACGTGGGCTGAAAAGAAATAGAAAAGTTTCTAGTTCTTTAAATTTTTTACACGTATATACTATTCCACAGTTTTATCATCAGATTCTAGTTAGAATTTTTTGTTGCGGTTTCTACTTACAATAATTATTTTTATGCTTGGCTTTATTCCAAACAGTATAATAAAACTAACCAATTAATTTTTAAGAACTAAAAAAACACGTGCCGATAACCACTATATCTGCCAAAGCATAGATTATAATACCTTCATTCAACGTGGACCTCTAATTGCTGTCACCCTAATTTAACTTTACACGACTCTAAAAACGCCCTTATCACAAGCAAATAAGAGTCAACATTAAACTTGTATTTTTATATTTTTCTTCACAATTTGAACGTAATCGTTTTCTATGAGTTACCAATTAATTGGGGATTTCGAACGTTTACATTTCAATGAAAAAGTATTTGGTTTGCACAATATGCTCGCTTTAATTGGACTCGTATCAATTTTATTCAAGGGTGAGTTATGCGATTTGCTTTTTCACTTGAGGTAAGGTATTATGTATGTAATTTATTTATATCGTACAAAGTAGATAGATATTATCTTAACGTTATTTTTTGTCAGTAATGTTGAATCAAGAATATGTTTTTTAAGAATTTAAAGTCAACATAATTATAAACTAACGAACGTAATTCGAGCTACTAGTATAGTATTATAGTATTATATTACCTAATGTTATTCTATCTATGCCTATGGTGACTGATTTCGATCGAAGTACTTTCAATTAAAATTATTCTTAACAGAAATGTTTATAATATGTTTATTGCGTTAATCTTCTACTGGTGGATTTGAACAATTATATTTTGATTGATAATTATTTAAATCCACCAGTAGTTTTAAAGATTAACGATATAAATTATATTTTAAAGATTTGTACTCATTAAAAACTGAAATATTAAAAAAATATAACTTTAAATACCAAGCCATAAAAATATAACCAATTTGCGAAATATTTGAGGTGGATACGAATCATGGGGTCAAAATATTGAGTCTATAAAATCGCAGCGTGACGGCACTATTCATTACGTTATTATAAGCATCACCACTTGCATAGTGATGTACCAGTTATCGATAAAGTTCACTGTTACATATATTATGAATGCTACTTACTTGGATGTACTTACTTATAAATGATATTATATTATATTAACTATACATGTACTTAGAAAACAATAAATATTCTTGATTGTCATTGTAACTTCAGTTAATAAACGATAATTATAACATTCACGCAATCAAATTTTATCAGTGGTTAAGAACCGTACCTACACT
>LQNK01000135.1:236570-265192 GCA_001586405.1 Phoebis sennae
GAAAACTATAAATATTCTTAATTGTCAGTGTTAGTAACTTCAGTTAATAAACGATAATCTTAACATTCACGCAATCAAAACATAAGAAATGAAAGTCAACCTATAAGTAAAGTAATCAGCACTACATTTTTAGGTATAGTTATTGATCAACATTTGCAGTGGAAGTCACATATTGATACAGTATGCACGAAAATTGATCGATTTTTATATGCATTAAAAAGAATTAAAGCTGTGGCGTCTGATAAAGCGGCTCTTCAAGCATATCATGCATATGTTGCATCTGTTTTAAATTATGGCTTAATCATTTGGGGAAATTCTTTAGAAATAGATCGTGCCTTTAAAGCACAAAAAAATGTGTGCGAGCATTGTGTAATGCAGGTTTTAAAGATACCTGTGTTCCACTTTTTAAAAAGTTAAAATTGTTAACACTACCTTGTCTTTACATTAAACAATTATGCATGTTGGTTAGAAAAAACAAAGAATTGTTTCCTAAAAATAAAGATGTTTACAAAAGTGTTAGCAGAAAAGCCAATAATCTGTTTCTACCGTTATGTAAACTGGCACTTAGAAAAAGGAATTCACATAGTATGGCAATAAAAGTATTCAATCATTTACCGAGTGAGATCAAAAATAAAAAATTAGATAATTCTTTTAAATATAGTTTAAACATTTTTTTAATTAATAAATGTTACTACTCGGTAAATGAATATTTACAAGATAAAATAATTTAATTACCAATGCTCCATGATGATTTTTTTTTTTTACTTAATAATTGACATATGTAATGATATTTAATTTACTTTTTATGTACTAATTTTTAAATGTAATGTAATTTTCAATTGTAATGAATGAATGACAATGTATTATTGACTTTAATAATTGTAATGACTGTATATTGTATTTCTTGTCGACTATAATATTACTTATAATTTTGCACGCCTTTACCGGCAGATCATGTATGTTCATTTTAATATTGTGTAACACCTCTGTACTCATGATCAAGCAAATAAATAAATAAATAAATAAATAAATAAATAAATCAAATCTTATCAGTGGTTAGGAAACGTACACTGAAACAATAGTCAGTTTTGTTAATTTTACGAAGAGCGAAGTACTAACAACAAAAATAATTTGTATGAATAGTAGATTTCATATTTCTAGTTGCGATTTTAATGGTTTATTTTCTTGATATCTCAATAAGATTAAGTCTGGACAAATAAGTTATACTTACAACTTTTGATGTTTTTAATTTGAATAATAATTATAATATTGCATGAATATAATTATGTTTTATTTATTGCGCATATTATGTGTAAAAGAATCATATCTTTATAAAATATATCGATATCGACAAGTAATTATAGCCATCACTAGTCGTTCAAGGGGCTAACCCTTCGGCTTAATTCAATGATCGAGGGCTAAATCTCTAACAGACTGTCACATTTATCAACACCAGCTTGTTATCGGTGACATTTTGTTGATTTCATACACCGTGTAAACATCTGGTAAAACATTATAGTTGACTAGCTGCGCCCCGAGGTTTCACCCGCGTAACTTCGGATCCCGTGGCAATCCCGGGATTAAAAGTAGCCTTTATATTATTTATTTATTTATTATTGAATGTTAGTCTGAACTCTTAACTCTATGTATGTATACCAAGTTTCATCATAATCGGTTCAGTAGTCTTTGCGTGAAAAAGTAATAAACATACATTAATACATATGTAATAATGTAAAAATAATATTAATACTAAAGATTTAATAAAAAAAAATATCAACTGTAGCTCTTTAAGTAATAAGTTAAGCTATGACTTAAGTAACTTAAGGTTACTGCAAATAAATAATAATTAGTAATCAAAACAATATTTTTAATTGATTTTTTTGCATGTTTTTGTATAGGTATACATTATAGTCGATTTTAACTACCAGCGGCAGCCTTACTCATTGCGAGGCCCCGGACGGCAGGTCTTTGCAAGGTCTTAGACACAAGCTGGAGCCCGGAGGTCTGAGTTCCCATCCCATAGGGAATCTCCTATTTAATCTTCTCATTGAATCCTCTCCTTATCCCCTCCCCTTCCTACAAACCGGCATCTGCGACACTTTGATTTTGTGATGTTCAGGGGTGGTCAGTCACTTAACATCAGATGAACCGCATGCTTGGAGAAATTGGAGAAAACATTGGAAAATAAATTATGTAAAAAAATATATTATGCAAGCTTAAAATGAAAGAAAGAAAGAAAAAGCATTTATTTGACGGACATGAAATAACATAATACATTTAAGACATACACATTTACACTCTTATAAATATAAAAATAAATCTATTTCATGTGTCATACCGCCGCCAAAAAGGTATACCCAACTGCACTATCCTTTATGATCAACCAAATACTCACCTTTGAGGCTCTTTTAAATTGTCCGAAATTATTTTACTTACCACCGGCTCGGATGGTCTACCGAAAAGAACCGGCAAGAAAGTCGAAAAATAAATATAAACTATACTATACTAATAACATAAAGCCGAAGAGTTTGTTTGAACGGCCTTATCTCAGGAAGTACTGGTCCGATTTGAAAACGTATTTTCGTAAATAGAGCACTAATCACTAGGCTACATAACATTATCATACGGGAGTGAAGCCGCGCCAATGCCATTGTGTGTTTGTATGTAAGTATGAAAAACTATATCCGATGATAACTTGAGGATTGTTTATCCCATCTTGATTAAATTTCATAAGCAAATATGTAGTGTAGACAAAAGAAAATGTCGAATTCGAAGATGAGCGAAATCGGTCGGGAGGTGAAAAAGATAGGGATTTATTTTGGGATCTTGATTTATTACAATGCCAAGTCTAGCTCAGAGCGTGCCACTATTAGATCTTATTTTGACAAGCTTAAACAGTAGCGTGATTAACGCTAGTGATTGTGAGTAGATTATCAAGATTCCTGAGGTTTGTAGCGCCGTAGCGGTGTGTAGCGGAGTGCTACGGTCTATATTATTTTAATTTATTAAATTATATATTATTATAAAATAATGTAGCTTTATATATATTATACAATAATATCTTCTTTTTCAATTTAATATATTGTTAATTTGTATTTTAATTATTTGTAATGATCGTTATTAACTTACTTATTTTTGCAAATAAATAAATGATCGAATAATTTTTTGCCTTTGGAAGTTATTTGCATATGTAAACGGGCAAAAGAAACAAAAGATTTGTTTTTTATAAATCAACTCTGTTGGTATTTACTAACTTGCTAAAACAATTACGTTCTTTTATAAAAAAAAACTTATATTGTTAAGAAGAAGGATCTGATTATTTGTTTGATTGCATTAAATAGGCTAGAAAACTAATCAATAGAATTGAATCCATTTACCAGCATATACTTTAGAAATCCTAAATGAAACATGAACAAAGTAGATAACTAATACAGGCGCAAGTGAAACCGTAGGTAACTATAAAATTCTTGCTCTTAATTAGATATTGAAATACTCATCATTGTAGGAACCTCAGTTATAAATAATTAAATGCCTATTAATACAATACATTTTTGGACCATACAATTCTTGAAAGCTACGTAAAAGCAGTTCTTAAATCATTCTACATAACACTATTGCCAACGTAATATAAGTAAATAAATTGCGCATCAAGCCAAGAGAAAATCAACATGAACAATTACAACATAAACAAAACAGACCGCGGCACCGCACAATGGAATCGCGCGTTAATCGAATGAGCAAATTAATGACATCGTAATTTCAATCACAGCATTAATTTGCCCGTATTAAACAACCAGCCATTCGCCCAATCGATACGTACGGACGGCGAAGGCGGCATCGGTAAATAAGGTTCTATAAACGACCTGATTGGTTAGTTAGAGATAAGTAGGCGGGGTGTGGACTCAGGGCGGGGCTCTGATTGGTTAACTGCTCGGGGGCTACTCCGCTTTCCAGTGCGTCGATGTAAGTGACGGTGACGTGTCATGCTTCAATATTGTGTGAGCGAAGAGGTGGATGTGACTACTTTTGCGTCATTTTGATTAAACGGTTTAGTAATTTTGTGCTTTATAGTGGATTGAGGTAAGAATTTTGTTTCTTATATTTTTATACAGATTAATTTAAATTTAATAAATTGTCAATTGAAAACAAATACAATATTTATAGTGTATAATATTTACTGCATACAAGTAAGATGAATGCTAGAACTTACTGAATTAAGAAATATAAGTGAATAGTGTTTAATACTTCTTGGAAGTTTCGATTGAATGTAGAGCAGAAATTATTCATATAATTAAATTCATAATGTAACCAAACTGCATACATTTATTATGAAATTTAAAATATGTGTCTATCTTTTTTAATCAATTTCAGATTGCTTATTGTTATTTAAACCAACTTACCTACTATGTTGAAAAGGCGAAAATAATTATCTATTATTAATTATGTAATTTCCATATTTCGGTTTACTATAAGACATTTATGGCAAAATGATTAATCAAATAAATTAAAAAACTACTTATTAGGTCTCATTTCAATGCCGCACGGCTGAGGATGGGACATTCGTCGCTCATATTTATCACAAAAACTATTTTGATCGCAGAGATAGGTATTTAATAAACAAAGAAACTTATTTATTTGCTGTCAGTTATATGATATTCTAAAAAAAACTTCGTTGCTTTAAAAATACGTTACATCATATTCAATGACGCTAGAAGATGTAATTTTTAAAATCATAAAAAGTAACGGGATTGAACGAAAGGAATATACTCTATCTGCGTTGGTGAATTACGTATTCATTTAAAATAGGAATTTTTATTAAATTTAACATATTGTTATTGCTGTTTGTGTGATAGAGACTACTACCACAAGTGTAAGGTATACGAAAAATTTTCATGACCACCTTGAGCATTCATCAAATAGTCGATAAGAGAATTAGAAATTAAGGAACTGCTTTTTGTGCTTAAAATACTATTTCTAGTACTTTTATCTAGTTACAATCTGTACACTAATAAGTAACTTAAATCTAACTTAATTTGCTAAACAACTTATCTAACTTATCTGCTTACTTGTATAGATGCAATAAATCGACAGAATATCTTTAATAAGATGAAGATTTCTTTTTACATTAAAGCACAGTCGTGAAACGCTTCTGTTTGATTGAGGGCAGTGATCCTACAAAATCCTGAATAAAATACAACTTAATTAGGTCTTCTTTACGGGTGTGGTCGTCTACCTTCCCAGTGGGAGGGCGACCTAATTCAAACCATACCCATCACCTATCCTATACTATCTTCTCCTACGCGATCTGTACTTGGAAGCAATACGTTTCAAAGATCTTTACAATAAAGATTGTTATCACTAATAGTATACTTGACCTATATCTCAGTGCTTTCACATTTTAATAGGCATCCTATAGCATCATTACTCGGAAAGAATAAGAGGAATGAAGTGTTTTGTTTTAAATAGTATACTTGAGCTATATTATAGGACGTTCTTTAAGGTTTTGTTTCGGAAAATATTGGATTGAGAGCTGTAAGATTCAATTTGATCGTCTTAAATATAAATGTGTTATTAAAATATTTCAATACCCTTCGCGATCACTCTTTGGAAGTAATATTCCGAAAATGGTCCTATTTTGGGGAGATTTTTGAGGCAAGCGTAAAACTTGTCTGATGCCTCTCATATTCTAGCGGGGCTTAGTCTAAATAAACTCCGAATATTTTAAATTAATAAAGAAATTTTATTTCTTTTTTGAGGTAACATACAATTTTAAAAATGTTGTAGTTTAATATTTAAAGAATAGAAAAAAATAACCCGACAGATTTAGCCGGAGTTTAAACATTGTCAGGCGCGTTCAAAAATATTTTGCAAGAAAATAATTATCTATATACAAATGTATTCGAGGCAACATGTAATTGTACGGGTATTATTAATAGCTAAAATATAGTATTCTCAAAAAAAGTCTTTTTGAGGGATTTCTTACCTGCTAGGTCTAGAAAAACCAGGCCAGGTCTACAGTTTCATATCGGGGTATAATAGCAAAGACATCAAACAAGTCTTCAGTTTGCCTCAAACACTTGCCAAAAAACGGACATAGTTCTCGGAATGTAAGAAGATTAAATTAAGTGTTTTGTCTTACATAGTACTTGACCTACATCTCAGTGCTTTCTTTTAGCTTTTTACAAAAAATATACAAATTCGGGAGCCGTAAGATTTAATTTGATCCCCTAAAATATAAATGTGTTGTTGAAACAGCGCTGGTCCCACAGGTCCGAAATTTAAAGACCCCAGTTCTAGGTACTATCATATTCTACAAACACTACTTAGAAGCGATAAAAAGACTTTGAGTTAAAGTATTTTGTCTTACTTAGTATACTTGACCTAGATCTCAGTGCTTCTTTAAGCTTTTTACCGAAAATATATAAATTCGGGAGCCGTAAGATTTAATTTGATCCTCTAAAATATAAATGTGTTGTTTAAACAGCGCTGGTCCCTCGGGCCCTTAATTGAAAGACAAACAAGGGCGGGCCCGCACTCATTATTATAACATTAACTTAATTCCGCTTAGGCGATTATTCTTTTGATTTTGATGACTTTTGTTTCGATTTCAATTATTTGTTTTGGATAGAATTTTAGATTCTAGTTTTAGGTACATTTTGTAACTGTTCAAAAGAAATCGGCTTTAAGTATTTATTACTATATCATTGAAACAAGTTATAGTTCTACATATCACTCATTTTCGTTAATGAGTACGTTCAGGATAATTTACTCCATACATCAAAAAATATATGTGCAAAGAGGTGGTCGATACAATTATAAATAACTAGCTGAGCTGCGCGGTTTCACCCGCGTATATATCCCGTTCCCGTAGGATTTTCGGAATAAAAACTATCCTATGTCATTCCTGGGATTTCAAAGAATCTCTGTGCAAAATTTCATCCAAATCGGCCCTGTAGTTTCGGAGCCTATTCAAAACAAACAAACCTCTCCACCTTTGAATAGGTTAAAAACACATTTTTGTTCGTTAAATTCGTTCATCTTGGAAATAAATGACTCCAATATAAGTTACCTACCAGGCAGGAAACTTTAAACAAGCCGGATGACAAAATAAAAAAGCATAAACATGCAAATTGTTGCTGATTTTATTTACAAAGGTAATTGAATAGCCTCCGACGACGAAATGACATTTGCGAAGTTGATTTGATGAAAATTACTTCGCACGGAGCTCGAATTAACTCCCCACCTAAAGATGGTTGGTAACTGAATATCGCCTTTCTTTTTAACCGACTTCCAAAAAAGGAGAAGGTACTCAAGGAAGAAGGTAATTAGACCGTATTTTTTATATATGTTACCGCAATCTCCGGCATTTTTGGACCGGTTGGAATTGAGTCAGTGTGGTCCCATAGAAATTTGGTTTAAGTCTGATCATCCATGCGGAAGATATTCCTTGGAACTTCTCGAAAATCAACAGAATAAACTCTGCGGTTAAGGTTTAATGATGTATATACTCATTAAACTCCAATTTAGAGACTGAATTGTGACTAGCTATGATGTGATAAGTGATTATCCTTCACAGATTACTGAAAGTGGAAAAATAATAACTTTTTTTCCAAAAAATAGAACCGCCTCCTCACTCTAAAAAGAAGAAAATAGTACCTAAGGTTTTATTTTTTAGCAAAAAGTTATTATTATACTAATATTGTAAAGCCAAATATGTTTTTGTTTAAAACGCTTGTTTTAGGAAAAAATATTTTGTGTTAAACCATTAATTGAGAGTTATAGAGTGTATAATATCATACTATGAAAGCGAAGCCTTAAAATTTTTGTCTAACTAAACGATGTACCTACCCACGTAAAACAATATAGAGTTCCTTGGTGGATATTATGTAATTAAATATTTTACGAGGAAATTACAGAAGAATGGAGACGAATTGTTGATTAGTAAAACAGTTTTGATAAAATCTATGAAAATAGTTTTAGACATATCTCAGTTGAATTCTATCCGAGCTACAACTATAGCATCCGAACCATTATTTTCCACACCCATCATAACAAACCAAATCGCGGGGTACATAAATGATGATCGTAACACAAGCCCCGGGACCATTAAACAAACTATTCAAAAGCTTACAAAATTAATTCGCGACCCGGTGTATTTACTCTCTACCTTGTTCCCGTAATTGGTGTCGACGAAGACTTAATTCGACAATTAATATTTAATGACGGAGAATTCTGATGTTTAACTTTCTAATACTGTAAGATAGCTCTTGTATTGTTATATTCGTGGATATTTTAATGTTTATGTACTTACGTATAATAGGTAGAAAGTTTAGGTCTTGTCATTAGAGAGAAAGGTGCAGAAAATGCTAAAAAGTATGTGACAAAATCTTTTTTGAAGGATATAAATTGTTCATAAGTTTTTTTTTATGTAAAAGCTGAGGTTAAGTGACTGACCGCAGCCCATGAAGATCTACAATAGCATTGTTTCATTGCTAGTGTGACTTTTGTTATGAAATTAAACAATGTCTAATACAAATTTTATTATTAACATCATTTTTCTCTTCACAAGTGGTTGTGGTAGAAAAATTGTGCAAAATTGGCACATAAGAGGATACACAAGTGATTGTTGATAAGTATGATAACCGCACAAATTTTATTACGATTCAAAATAATTTAATCTAAATTTTCATTGAAAAGTCATCAAAGCGTAAAGAAAAAATAATCGGATCGAGAAAAAAAAATTAAAAACTTGCCCCAAACTAACAACAAATCAGCGCAGGGGACGCACCAACTGGTATCTTATAAAGATTAAATAGTATTTCGGTCCGGACGACTCTCAAAGGAACACTTTCATTCAATAGTTGAGAAATGATCGGATTTTTGTAGGTTGAATATGCTGTACACAGAAATACAACTAAATAAAATCTCTAATATGAAAGATTGCTTAGGTTAGTTAAAATGACAGATTTTACATTGTTTGTATTATAGTAATGTACATATGTATATGTTTTTGTTTACAATTCAGGAATTCATTTATGATCTACAGTAGGAACAATCTATTCTATTCTTTTTGTTTCGATCTATGTAAATGAATCGTACAATTATTTCAGTACATAATGTCATCAGAAAATAATGCCTTTTAAAAACGAAATGTCTTATTTGTTCCTAACTGTATACAAGACAAAATGCTCATTATGTTGTTGGTATTCAGTTTAGCAACTCCTGTTAAAGTATATAATGCTATGAAGTATCACAAACAAGAGTATCCGATAAAGCAGTAACGTGTAGCCACTCTACACTGAATGTCCCCTTTATTTAGGGATAATCCCGCATTATCCGCAGAAATGTACAACATGTCAATACGATTGGTTGCGGGGCTGTTGAAGCAGTTTGTTCACTAGTTTACGTGTTTGTGGGTCACTGAAAGGCTCATAACATACTGAATTGAAAATAATGCAAATGCTCTAAGCGTGTTAAACACTTTTTAAATGAGAAATAAATCTACTATAATGAAAAATGTCTTTAATCACTATTGCTTAAAAACGTATCGGTATTAATTAAATCAATACTTATTGGGTTAATTATAAAAAGTGAAATAAAAATACCATGAACAATAAACCTATGTTTTTATTTTAAACGCGTATTAAGATGCACCAAGTAAATATAAAATTTAAACAAATCAGAATATTCAATTATTTAGCTAAAACAGAGCATTTAAATCCTCTATCAGCATAATCAGATTGCGCTTTATTAGTTTTAAACGGAAACCCGGGTTGGCCAGGTAGGACCATAGGCTTGGACTTCAAAACACGCCAGCCCCCCTTCCTCGTCCAATCGTTACCACCATACTTGAAGTAGTAATGTGTTGCTAAAACGCCAAAACCAAGCAAAAAAAACTTCCCTGTGATATACCTGTAGTCAGACGCCCGACCTTCCCCCAACACTGGTGATAGTAAGCTGAATATTACATTCAGTGGCATTCGGTAAATCCTGCGTATAGGGTTTGTTCGCTCTCTCCAGTACTCCTCGACGTAGCAAGGTTCGTTTTTGGAGAGAATTTGGTCGTGTAACCATTGCTTTCGCCATTGCCTCTCCTCGCGGCTCATGCCGATACACCTCTCTCTCTCCACGGCCACGCGACCAGATATTGCCATTGGATGCACGCCGCATGTTTGCGCCATTGTGTTGAGGATCAATGTTTGCGGAAATCTTCAAAATGTTGTTGTGTAATTGTGGCAGATTGACAGTGGATGACAGTCAAATTCATTTTCATTGTCTATGCCCTTAGCGACATTTTTATTTCAAAAATAAATAATAAATCCTTTACAGTTAAGCGCAATTTTTCAAGCTACTAGCATATTGTTGATCTAAGACATCTTTGGTCAAATGTTATCGCTAACTTAGTCTCAACATCCTGCAGAGTTTTAAACCTTCATTATGAGGACAATACCTAACTTTCGCATTTATAAATCTAGAAAATTGATTAGTTTCGCAGTTTGCAAAAGCCTTAACCTTCGTTAAACTATCATACAACATTTAATTGCTTCATCATTATGTACAACCAAACACAAACATTCTATTAACAAGCACTTGCAATTCATAATAATCCTGACAGGCGTATCACATTGGAGTGTCTGCAAAAACGATTAGTTCCGTTACAAGTGTTGCCATCCTCCCGGGCTCGCTTCACCATATGGGCCTATAGGGATAATTACATGATACTACATTACCAATGCTCACTCACAGTCGGAGCGTGAAATATGAAATGCATTGTTGAAATTAATTAAACGGTTTAGCTGGGATTGCAGTATGGCGGATAAAAATTGAGTATTTTATAAAATATTGTTTTTTTTATAATTAATAAAAAATATAATCTTAACCAAAAAACGAAAAATCCTTTATGGTATCCCATATCGGTGAATATTATTCAATTCTTTTTTAATAAAATTGTAATAATTAAAAAATTTAAAATGGTAAGACTGATAAATGATAAGACGAGTATTTGCTATACGATTTCAAACCTAAGAATAACTTATAAATATGATAGAGCTAATCAGGACTTTATCAAATAATTACCACAAGAATGAAAAGCTAATTTATATGCGTTGCCACAAAACGGGACGACAAAAAGTAACATATGCAATCATTACTATAATGTGATGCCATTTTGTGTAATCAATTTTGTGTGCTACCCTGCACGTTAGCAGCTCACGCCCCTAGTATGGTCGCATTACTGATTTATTTCTTTGACGATTGCTTTTGTTTGCTTTTCCTTTTTATCATAACTTCATATAGAATTCTATAGAGTGTATTGACCATGTTTGCGGGTTAGAATAGACTATAGACCACGGCCGCCATTTTTTAAGAGACTAGTGATGTACCTTGGAACTAATGTTGCTACATACTAAACATAGATAATATAAGACAGATAACATCAGTCGGACAACAAAATGCTTAATCTTAATATTTTGTTTGCACTATCAATTCATTTACTTAATACCTCCGAAAAATTTAATACGTCATTATTTTGCTCTACCTTTGGTTAACATTCATTTCTCACAAAATATAAACGCAGAAATAAAATTTTACACATTTTTTTTGTGCTAGACATAGTCACCATAATAATTTTTGTTTGTTACGATTAATATAATTTAAAATAGTGCTTGTTACCTTTAAGTAACAATCCATCCATGTAAGTAAGTATTAAGAAAGCGAGAAATACGTTACTTTTTTTAGAAGGAATTATTCTGTTGACTGTATCTGTACAATATGCACTAGTCTATACATATAATAAAACAGTAACCGAACCATTTCTGTACATTGAATATTTTTCAAAAAGAGTAATTGGTATGCAATATGTATGTTCTATAGATACCAAAACCATGGTTAAATTTTTTTTTCTGTTTGTCTGTGTGTCTGTTTATCTGTTTATCTGTTTGTATGTGCGTCAATCACGTATTAACTACTGGGCAGATTTTTATAAAATTTCACATGCTGATAGACCAATATTAGGTGCAACTTATAGGCTACATTTTATTTAAAAAAATATATTTTTGGGGTGGCTCTCCATACATGTAAACGGAGGGTAAAAAAATAAATTCGCGAATACAACATTGAGTGAGATTTCATTGGAAAGGTCTTTAAAAATGATATCGAGGTTTCTAAATGCGTTTTCCGCTTAAATAAATATTTTTTGAGATATACGCTTCTAAAGTCGTGGAAATGTCATGCCACGTGACAAAGTGAGATTTTGGTTGAGATGCGGACATGCCTTTTTATACTCTTAACGTATAGATTAAGACGTTAAAACACTCACGTTGAATCCTCAAAAACTTTAAAAAAATAACTAACTCACTGCCCGCGGCTTCGCTCGCGTGGGCTTCTATTTTCTGTATTTTTAAAGAGGCGCGCTTTCTGTGAGATTTTGGTCAAATCTATTTCCATAGAAAATTATTAAAAAGACTATAGACATGCGCATATATCACTGGTCCTGCGA
Organism: Phoebis sennae; assembly: GCA_001586405.1. Lineage (NCBI taxonomy): Eukaryota > Metazoa > Arthropoda > Insecta > Lepidoptera > Pieridae > Phoebis > Phoebis sennae. Next base: position 249,067 of record LQNK01000135.1, read on the forward strand.
TCGTAGTTTTTTAAACTTTTGTTGTGCTCCTCTAAAAATACAGTAATTAGTAGCCCACGCGTGCGAAGCCGCGGGCGGAAAGCTAGTTGTTTCATAAAACGACAGCTTGTTAGGCTACTGGAGATTTCAAATGTCCCTCGAAAATTGTAGTGGCGGTTTATAGGGGATGCAATTTTTGTGCAATCAACTTTTGTGTCTTCAGACTTCATAAAATCTCTTTAAAACGATGTTTTTATGGTTATGCTTGCCGAAATAATTTGTAAAATACCTTCAATAGTAATAACTATTACCGTTATAAATTAAAATGTACCTTAAAGCATAATTTTTATAATTCCTCATTAATTCTATCAATTGAACCAAAATTATAATTGTCTTAAACTTTTGATCTTACCGATAGATAGTAGAAATATTTTTATATTTATAAGAGTGTAAATGTGTTGCGTCATGTCCGTCAAATAAATGGTTTTTCTTTCTTTCTATATCATTTTTAAAATTTTTAGCACAACTACTAGCACATTTTCAAACAATATATTTGAGCCTACTAGCCACAATAGCATTTTCCCTCTCTTTTAATGTTAAAATTGTTTCACTTGATCAATGACCAACTCCCGTAGTAATTTTTGACTCCCCATTCTAAATATAATTTATATATTGACATGTGTTGTTATTTTTAAATAGTCCATCCCTAATAGAGGGTTTCAAATGTTAAATAGCTATCATTGAAACATTATGTGATAGGGAAATGTCATCAATCAATACGTAAAGAAAAGGCTATGGGACTCATCAGTGTTTAATTATAGCCACCGTACAGAATTGGTTTATTTTGGTTGTTTATCAGTACATCTATACTTTATGATTTGAATGGTTATATTTTTCTTAGAGATATTTTTTACGTCTAGTTAAAAACATTTTTAGAATTCTATGTAATGTTAAGTTAAATAGTAATTCAATATGAATGTTTCCTTTGATTGTCATTGGCATTTTATGAAAAAATCTCTTTAAAAAAACGAATTAAAAGTAAAAATTATATTTGGAAAATCGTAGTTATACCTAGGTCTTATTTTTTAAATTAACTTCTTCGTGATATTTGATAAACTCATTATTAAATTAACAAAAAACAAACCATTTTTAAAGTAAATTTTAAGACTAAGTTAACCACTGTATGATACAAGCAAAAGCTACTTACAATGAAATAAATTGCTAACAAAAGCGCCCTTCAGGGGCGGGCATACATTATCGCCCCACGTTAATAAAACCAATTGATATTCGATACAGTGTGTTCACACGCATGCCAATTTGTATAAATGTTCCTTTGTACGAAATCACACAAATTCGGAATAGCTGTTTTATGATCCGGCAAAATTAAGGCTGAATATTTCCTTTGGTTCACTTGTAATGGCTTATTTGTATTATTTTTGGGGGTGAAATTGATTTTCGCAAATTTCGCGTGATTTGTGAACGCAATTATTTTGATATTTATTTTTTTTTTTATTGAGTAAAATATTTCCTATTTTTGGTTGATTCAATAAAACCGAAATCCTGAAAACTTATGCAGACACGTAATTTTTTTTTAATACACATTTACTTGTCACTAGTAGTGCGTACTTTAGTAGTCTTTTTAGTAAACAATAATTATTTTTAGGATGGAAGCAACAAATTTAGCTTTATCTTCGAGAGAATCATCGAAATCCCGAAGTGATCACAAAGTTATGGAAATGAGCAGCAAACCTAATCAAGTAAGTTTAAAGTACTCTTAAAAATAAAATTTAATAATACTGACACCAAATAATATGAGATTTAGACCCGGTTCCTATAAACGACGGTACGTCATAGTTCGACAGATACGAATCGTTTTCATTAACGAACGGTTATAATCAACCAATCGGAACCAAGTTTTGGTAGTTACAACGGCTCTGTAACTAATAATAATAAAATTAAAAGCATTTATTACTACTAACATTCATACCTAAGAATAGGTTTTTTTTACAAACATATAGTGAATACTAATTCACTATATTATATAGTGAATATATTAACTCACTATATTAACTTGATTCGGCTCTGTAACTTTTTATTTTTAAAAGGTGTCTTTTAATACTTCACGTTTTGCAGGTAGGTACAGTCCTTCTATACGGGGTACCAATAGTGTCTCTAGTCATCGAGGGTATAGAGCGTCTTTGTCTAGCCCAGATATCGAACACGCTACTGAAGCAGTTCTCCTACAACGAGATCCACAACAGACGAGTGGCTTTGGGAATCACCTGTGTACAGTGCACGCCGGTGCAGTTGGAAATATTGAGACGGGCTGGGGCTATGCCTGTATCTTCGAGACGTTGTGGTGAGTTAATATACATAAGATTTATTATTTATTGTGGTATTCATTATTACTCAAATTCCGCTGAGGTTAAAGATGATGACTTTACTTCCTACGAAAAACACGCTAGAGTTATATGGGTCGTTATCATTTATGTAATAGTAATTAATTATCTATATAAAAGTATTTATTTATCTATTTATCTTTCAATTCTCTTTTTCTGTTTCTCTCTCTCTTTCATCTTTCAGTTTCTTTTTCTAGGGGTGACTTAAAAACAGCATTGTTTCATCTTATGACAAAGCAAATGAACGCTGAGTCATCGCCTATTGCCATGATTATTTAATTTTATTATTTTTTTTAATTTTCTATTTTTTAATTGTAAAAAACATTGTTTATGGCAATAAATTTTATTTTAGTTTTGCGGTGAGTAAATTAGTTTAAATTTATTTTTCAATAATACACAGATTTCGTTGATGACTTTATTAAAAACATAGTAGACATATAGGAAACGTAATAGTTTAAGTAATAGTAAAAATATATATACAATATAGGTATGATAACTCGGCGCGAAGCAGAGCGATTATGCAAGTCGTTTTTGGGGGACAATGCACCACCACGATTGCCTGATGACTTTGCTTTCGCGGTTCACCACGAATGCGCCTGGGGGTGCCGAGGTGCTTTTTTACCGGCGAGGTAAGTTACACAAAATATGCCGATAATCGCTTGCCTTAAAAAATTTAAATGTCAAATATTTTAATACTTTTTGTAAATATTTCTGGATAATTAACACAACGCCATCTAGTCCCGAACTAAGCAAAGCTTGTACTATGAAAACTAGATGACTGATAAACATACTTAAATATACTTTTTTTTAATACATACATTCTATAGATAAATCAAAACCCAGACATTAGAAAATTACAATCACAACACAATTTCTACTCGTGGGGATCGAACCTCCGGCGCAACAGACCACTGCCATATCAGTCGTCAAAAAAAAACATAACGTAACTTTCTGTCTTCATAGATACAACTCATCCCGCGCAAAATGCATCAAATGCACCTACTGCGGTCTATTCTTCTCGCCAAACAAGTTCATCTTCCACTCGCACCGGGTGGGCCCTGGAGACAAGTACGTGCAACCAGACGCCGCTAACTTCAACTCCTGGAGACGCCACATGAAGCTGAGCGGGAACCCGCCGGTGGAGGTCGTGCATGCGTGGGAGGATGTGAAGGCGATGTTCAATGGTGGCACTAGGAAGAGAATGCTCTCCGCTGCTAGGTATATCTCTAATCTTTTTTTGTATTTAGCATTTTGAATTGGGCTATTTAAAAGTTGAAGGACGTAATAGTTTTACATTACAATTCTTTTAACTTCAGGACACAAAAGTATACTTTTTAATTACAATTCAGTCTAGTGTATAAGACTTATAATTAATTTTAACTTAAATGTAAAACAATGTGGTCACATTATTATCACTTTTCTTTTTAAGTCTACGAACTATTTACTATTTTGTGATCGAGGAGCTGAATGGTCTCGACATTCTATATTTGTGGACTTTGGCTTCCATAACAAATGATATAGTTTTCTGATTTTTTTGCCCTGGTTGGCGCATTCAATACAAATTTACTTAATCAATATTTTATCAGGCATAGGCCTTAAAAAATATTAGAATATATAGGTAGTTTTAAGAACTAAGTCAGATATCGATACAATACTGTCCTGTTTCAAAAAGTGCAGCCTAAAATTGTGCCACAGAAGGGTGCCTATGCGCAGGTCGGAGGAGGGCGAGGCGAAGCGTGTGCCGGCCAGCCCCCCGAGCGCGCACACCCCGGTGCCCCGCCTAGCGGACTACGTGTGGGGGGCCAGGCTGCCTCTGCCGTATGCTATCCCGTGGTTAAAACCGACCTTGTGGACTCCAGGTAAGCCTAAATACTCAACTGCGCTGTGATTTGTAAAGTTGATATCTATACTAATATTGTAAAGGAAAGATTTGTTTGTTTGTATTGAATAGGCTCCAATCCGTACATAATAATTATTTACTAACGGCCGTTTTCAATATTCTATCTATCCCTTGTTTTGCTTACTAAAGTCAGACAAATCTATCGCATATTCGACTTACTTTGATTTCAACATGCTAACGACGGATATATTTGCTATGACTTTTGTCTATCTATTGTCATAAAATTTGACATAACAATCTATCCATAATCATTGATACATTATTGAAAATGGCCTAGTAGGGCTAGTGTGGCGACGAGTTACAAGACGTGTGTTGCCACCCCATTTCTACCCGTGAGTGCCGTAAGATGCGACAGAGGGTAATTCTGCTGCATATTAAAATCTGCAGCAATAAAAGAGTGGGTACCGAGCATTGCACGATTGGGCCAAGGCCTGTATTCCCACTCCATTCCTCCCCTTGAAAAAAAACCTACTACTTTTCTATAAAATCCACTCTAAATTAAGCTCTAAAATGATCTCTGTAGGTGCACTAACTGCTCTTAGCGGAGTGGGTGCTATGGAGGAACCGCGTGCGTTCCGGCCGGTGATCACCCATCGCCTGGACTCTCCACAGATATCACCACTCACGTCACCTTCCCGATCGCCGAATAGGTAATAAAAATTAATATATCTATATACTTTGAACGTTATCACAGTTTTAATGAATAAAAAGAGATATTTATCTCTCTACAGAGTTTATGCTGAGTTAAATAGCTTGCCAGTCAAGTTGCTTTACGATTACACGCTCTGTATTCGATGTAATGATTATATAAATAAATAAATATTCCTGGACATTTAACACAACTCCGCATAGTCCGAAACTAAGTAGAGCTTGTATTATGGAAACTAGATAATTGATAGACATAACAACATACTTTTTTTGTAAATATATACATATTTGTACGAATACCTTGCCAATAAAGTTGCACTTTACGATTGCACTCTCTGTATTCGACGTAATATTTATATGAAAATAATTAGTCATTATTCTCCTTCTTCCAGCAGGTCGCCAATAAACAAATCACCAAACAGTCGCTCACCGCTTCGCTCTCCGCTGCGGTCGCCCCTCCAGTCACCGTCACGCTTATCGCTCCGCTCTCCGCCCCGCTCCCCGCTTCGCTCGTCGCCAGCCCGCTCCACGAAGAGCGACCGTGATAGCGATGAGAGTGTGGACATTGAAACCACTGAAGATGATCAGACTAAGGATGTGGTAAGTCAATTTCCCTTTAATATGTCGTTATTTTATCTACAGATTAGAATATGTTGACTAATACGACTAATAAAATTTTAAGTTAGGTATAATAATCAATGAACAGTCACAGTGTATATGTTTCAAATCATATAGATAGTAGCGAATTTAGATAGAGTTTTAAGATACTATTTTAAATGTTTATTTATTTATTCTATAAGAAACATAGTGGCTTATAGTCATTCCAAAAAGCCACTATGCTATGAAGAACTTATAAAAAAACAATTTACAGAAGTTTTCACAAAATGTATCACAAGCTCTGTTATAATAATCTATTGTACAACAAAAGTATGCTTAGAACATTTATCAAAATGCGTTAAACAGACTACAAACTACCGTTCTATCTCTCATTCAATAATACCGAAGCACTATATGCTTTCATACATAACCGTCCTTTAGATGCAATTTAATACCTAAGTATTGAAGAAATCGCATTATCCACTCCCTTTTCGCATTCGACGCAAACCGCTCGAAACGATCCAATTTAAAAAGTTGGAGAAATTTTTCCAATCACAGGCCCTCGCTACGTAATCTGCGATTAGACTTGTCTTTTTAAGTTACTTAGTTCCTTTTAAATGTTTATTTCTTTATATAAAATGTTTTACCGCATTTTCACAACCGAACGCTATTAATTTAAGCTCTGATTTCAATAGGTTTAGTGCTTTGGAGAGCGCTTAAAATACCTTCAGGTATTATATTTATTTGAGTAAAATAATATGGCTGTTTTAGTTACAATCTTAATGACAATGACGAGCGCAATAAAGCTTATTTATATCAAACACCTATACTTACCTAAATCTAGAAAAAACTATCATATGGTGCAATAAAAATAATAAGGAAAATATCATTATTTAATAAGCCTGCACAAATCCTACACTGTACCCTGCCACGTTACCACGTTCAACGTACCTTATTCATATTTGATATGACAAGTTACTATCTACTACTACTCTAAATAACATTGGTGCTATAATTAATACAAGTTTACTAATTACTGCGGAACTCAAAGCCTCTAGGGCCGTGGTCATAGCACATCGAAATGCTTCGCACGTCGTAAACCCTGTAATTACGAGCGCGAATTCAAATGGACTTCATTTTGCCTTTAAATAAGGGAAAATGTTTAATTTACTACCAATCCGATTCCACGGGACCAATTAATGGGGACTTTCGTATGTACCTAGCTCAACTTTTTATATCATTGCGCTTTGATTTTTATAAAAACGTTGAGAAAAGAAGATGTAGATACCATAACGCAATTGCTTATGTTCTGTATACATAAATTTTTCTCTTAACGTCTTAAATGTAGCAATTCCTACATCTAAACGTCAATAGAAAAAGTGAAGCTTATAATGTATAAAGTAATCATTTTAAGTAGGACTTATCATGGTCTTTAAGAGCACGCGCAACATGGAAGAATATTAAAAGATCTAGCTGTATTTTAACACACAGTATGATTTTCAAACTACAAAACTTATATGAATGATATTTTTCACTATGACTATAAAACTTATAAATAATTATTATATAAGACCCTTCTAAAGTGTTCATACCATAATTAAACACACAAAATGACGGGCAGAGCTAGTTAATCGTACCCCAATTAATCGATGTACATCTTTATTTACCTGTTGAAAGGCGAGGCGTCGGAGCTTCTCTAATGAACGGGGCGGCTTATCCCTCAAAGGGTTGATAATTATTTGATCACTCGCTACTTAGTTTTATTGATATGTTTGTGTGTGGAGGCCTTATGATTCATAACGCAATGTTTTGATGTTTGAGTCGCTTATGGCTCATCAAGTATGATTGAAATTTTTTTTAGTTGTACACCAATGTTTTGATTTTGATAATTTCACATAAAATACGAGTTCATTCGAAATGCCTATTTCAAGTTTCATATATTATTTAAATTAAAAAAATAATAATTTTCGGGGTTTATTTAGATTTAGCTACTCACCAGCGAGATCTGCAGTTCCATGTCGGGGTATAATAGGAGATACATCAAACAGGTTTTCAGCTTGCCTCAAAAATGTCCATACAATTTGTGCGATCGATATAATGAACGTAAAACATTTTAAAATACAATTTCTTAGTTAAACAAGTCTATTCTACAGGTATTTTTTCGGTAGACAAAACTATTTTGTTAAAAGACCGACACAAATATATTTTAATGGATTGTTCTCTTGATTTAAAAGTACTGGTGGACTTTAGGTCATTGAGAATTGGCTAGCTTCAAACATAATCGGCTTATCTTAACCGGAGGGGCTTTTAAGTTATTAAATAGCTTTCATGTCAAACATCGATATTAATCAAATATGAATGCAACGAGAGGAAGTAGATCTGGAATCTGACAATCAAATTATTATTTATTTGATTTAAAAGTACCCTGTTAATGAACAAATTTTGAACATTGTAATTGTTTACTGTCTGCGTGTTAATATATCTATAGTATGTATGTACTAACAAAGAAAAATTTCGATAAGTATGTATATAAGCTATCTAGTTTCCATAGTACAAGCTTTGCTTACTATAACACAAATGATTAATACTTAAAACAAATTTAATCGGTAAACTGTTCAGTTATAGTCTAATTATGAAATTTTTAACGGCCTATTTACAAGCCGATCTTTACCTAATAAATAACGTATACCTTCCAAGAAACATTGATTACGTAATATCGATATTACTTAAAGATCCAAATATAGAAAAAATAAAATAAAAGCGACATTTAATAATCGAATTACATCGATTACAGTCGCGTGTACCAAATTGAGGCGTGGTAAACACTTCACTGTAGTGCGTAGACGATTTAATAAATTAAAACTCGATATCTGATATCGTTTTGTAAATATTATAGCGTTGTTTTATGGTGTTATCGATTTTAACATTTACTCTGGTAATGTTATTAAAGTTACGGCGGGAGTGATTACTGTTTGTTGAATGTGTTATTGAGATGTGACAATTTCTTTATGCATTGAAGATATGTTATATGGATTTGTTCCTGATATGGATTTAATCCAAGATTTTATGAGTGTTGTTTGACACCGGGCCAATGTAAAGATATCTAGATTGCGATACATCCTTTTATTATCCGAAAATTAGGTCTAAAGAAGATTCATATCTGTATAGACTTAGCCACGCTCTACTGATCTAAAATTTACTTTTATTTACAAAAAACATTACATTCTAAGTAGCTTTTACCTTAGTCCCTTGGCAATACTGTTCAATCAAAGAGACTAACCGCCTCCGTAAGCCCGTACTAAAGTAACACCGCGCTTCAGACCTTGTTAACTTGTAAGTGTGACAAAAGTGTGTTATAGATAGTAAAAAATCTGTATGTGGAACATCACACCTTCACACTAAAGTAACAAATATATGGGAGCGTTGATCAAATTACGACAAAAAAATAGAAGATTAAAGATGTGTACCTTTGAAGCTATCTTTTGAAGTTTGGTAAAAATATTACGAAATCGAATTTGTTTGAGTATCTACATTCGAAAAATAAAATTAAATGTTAAGTTAATGTAACACTAAAATCATAATTTAAAGTCGACCATGTATTGGTAGTAAATTTTTTTAGATCATATTTTAATATTGATAGTGAATGTTTCTCTAGCCTTTTATTTAATCTCAGTGGAAATAAGCTGACCTGACCTAAATCAAAGGCTCAAGTCCTTTTTTTTCCCCATTTTGTAAACTCCACGCGCGTACATTGTAAATTTAAGAGATTTCCCATAAGTACTAAATAACTTAAATGCGATGTAAGACCGTACGATCACACCCGAACGCTTGCCGCATAGGACACGGCTGCGTAATCTCGTCACGTCCTTAATAGATACTTTGTGCGGATTGTAGCAAACGATTCAATTGTACCACTTGATGTTGTTATAAATCACTTGTCTGCTTGTTTGTGAGGGCGTTTTCACAACTAAAACAGGTTTTCTGTTGAAATACCTTTAAATGTATAAGAATGATTGGAAATAAGATTTCGTAAATATGATTAACTGATTAGGTACTCTGCCAACAAATAGCTATATTGTAAGATTTTGAGTAAGTTAACAATCAGGTAGTCAACTATCTATTTAATATTTAAATCCAATTTATTTTAGTGTAGATATGTACATAAAATATTATGTCACACATTATATCTTCTCGATAGAATCGATTTTCCAAACCGGTGATTAATTAAAAAATGACAACTCAATCGTAAGTATGTACTTTGTTAAGTTTACATAAATAAAAATATGTTCTATTCTATTCTATGTAAGTAAAAAATTCGCAAATAGATCCACAAATTGAATAACGAAAAATGATTGAATATTAAACAATAATCCATAGACGAGCCAGAGGCGACAGAGCGTAATTGAATAAGCAATACGCACGGAGGACATATGCAGGTCCCGCGGGACTCGGAGGGACGCAGTTAATTACACGCTCCAAGGACAAACAGATTTGTCATTCATTATTCAGATAACAATTACTTTGATAACTTACTTTTTAATTATATTTTACAATCACTGCAGATACTATTACTTATTCACAAGTAGGATTTAAAAACGGGACTTTAACGACTTCAAGTAGGTAACATTTTACGCTAAACTTTTAAACTATATTATATTTGGGTATTTTTTACCAATTATTATGTCGATTCGATTTTCAGGAGCAGAAATCGATCCGCACTCTATTTATTTCACAATTTGGACTAGTATCAATCAAAACGTTACAGATTCAAATTAATCCTCTTACAATCAATTACGTAAAACCTCTCTAATCGTTAAATCCTTCCATTATTTAAACATTTTTAACTTAACATTCTGTCTTCAATAATAAATTTAATGGTAATGTTGATTCGAGATAACGAAGACAATCTAAACGCGAATGGAAATGGAAAATGTTTCAGTTTAACAATGGCCATTGTTTCATATTTAAGCAAGTAAAGAGTATAGCGTCATATGGCACACGTGGCCTATATATTTTTTTGAGATCTCGAGTGTAAGTTATAAAACGGGGTTATTGTAAAAGCTGTTGTTAACATTTAAGTGCCTTTTATACAATACGGATAATGATTTATCATAATGTAAATTGAAATTAGTCCCTATAATCCGATCTGTGGTACAATTTTACCTAAAACCTACCTACTATAATATTAAATGCGACGGGAGCGAGCAAAGCTTACTCTTACTTCATTCCAATTATTTTATTAATTTGTGTTATTCATTTAGGTATGTAAATAATTTATAGTGTTTATACTGGGCAAATATTATACGATGTTTATTAAGATTTAAAATAATACATCTTAAAAAAAAAACAAACAAAATTAATAGCATCTCCCTTAATGCGATGCGTACCCATAGCTTTGGTTACAAATGCCGCCGTGGCATTTAGTTTTTTATTTACCAACCTCATTGGGAGGTGACATTCAAGTCCGCTTTATTGCCACGCGTGCGGAACATTAATTTTTCTATTCAAATATAATAGTTATGCGATTCCGAAAAGGTGAAGAATCGTAATGTTTACAAGTGTGTACAACAGTACAAAGGTCGTTTAATTTCAACGATGTTGTTTTATTTACCGTTTTTCTTTTGTGAGTAGGAAATATTATTTCGTAAACGTTGTAAGACCTGTGTAAATGAGTCGTAAATTCGTAATGTAGTCTACACTTATTAAGAGGAAAACTCTGTTTGTTTGGTTGTAATGAATATGCTCAAAAACTACTGGACCGGTTTTAAAAATACTTTCAATTCTTGCATTCGAAAGCTACATTAGCCACGAGTAACATAGGGTAGTAGGGCAGATATATATTTTATAGGCTAAATATATAACCGTAAGCTACGGCAGCAAAGCCGCGCGGATCAGCTAGTAACTTATAAAATAAGCTCTGTAATTAACACTATTTTGAATACTCTTTTATTAAATCGATAATAGATACAAAATAAATTTAAATAAAAATGTATGATTTGAAACTTATTCAAAGTACATTCATAGTAATTAAACGTTTCGCCACAGATAATTATTATACCTATTATACTAGGTTTCGCTCATATTCTGCCATTGAACACGACTTCGTTAGATATCTGGTAAACAATCGCTACTGGCTTTATGAATTATTCACACCTCCAGTGTCGCGTCACGGCATTACGTAAATAATTACAGGACACTCATGTTACACTTTTTATTTAACATAGAGTTAATTTAAATAGACAAGGCTTAGAACATTTATCTTTTCCATATGCTTTTTAGGAAGGCATTGAACTATAAGTACATATGTTGCCTTTTATACCGACGGTTGATTTGACTCACAAATTTAAATCGAAAATTTGATATTATTTGTAAATTAATGTTTAATATAAGTTATGATATCAGAAATATGGAGAAATGTACTTTTTGTATAAAGATCGCGTAAAAGTTTTATAAGTACCTGACGTCTTTAAATGAAGTACTTTGTAATTTGTATCTTGGTTGAAAATCTATATCAAATTATGTGGATAGAAGAAATAGGTGAATGTAGTAACTTATGTAAGTCTACACGATTTAACTCAATTGTTTAAAAACTCAATATAATTTCAAAGCTTTATCATTGTATCATGTTTGAATCTCTCGTCTGCGTTTCTCAACATTAGAAAATGAAACAAAGTAAAAAAATCCAATTCGCTATATTTAAAAACTCTCTGGTAAATAGATAATGTTTGTTGTGATAAAATAGAATTGAAAATAATTTATACTGTAAGTCTTTTCTTTGTTCTTTGATATTGCCGAAGAATTGCGATTTCTTTATCCAATTCCGTATCTACTCCCGTCCTTGTTAAAGAAATAAAGATTTGTATTTCAATAATATTTAGGTGTAGAAGGTAAGCAGGTATCTTATTTATTAGGTAAGTAAGTCGGTACTTACCTACTTAACTTCTAGGTAGTTAAATATTAAACAATGTGCAATAACTCAAATCTTTGCTTAAAATTAACACTTTTGAAATAAGGGTCACTAGTTAAATTGAATAATAGCAAGTTTTGAAATTATTAGAAAGAATACCGTATAACTATTTCGATTATAAATAAATCTCAAACGTGTGCGTTAATTAAATCTTTGTTCAGAAAACAATAAAGTTTTGGAACCATATTTTTGGAAGGGTTGTTAGTTAAATGAAATAATAGTGAACTTTTCCGGTAATTGCCCGCGTGTGTCAGTTCGTGCCACTAATCGGAGCGTGCTGTAAGTGGTGTACTATCGCGGCATTTATCAGATGAACAATAAATACTGGTTTCAAATATCACTGGGTATTATTTTAAATTTTTGTCATTTATTCGGGTAGCTTATAGGCTTATCGTGTAGGTGCTAAAAGTGAAAAGCAAATATTCGCTTGATTTTTATAAAGTCAGTATTTTCTATGGGGTAAATATATCCCTAAAGGGCTTTGAAGACGTAAATTACCTCCTACGACCTATATACATTTATTATTATATAATAGATAGACATTTATTACCCCGTCTTCGCGACCGCGGGAAACATCGGCAGATGACGAAGAGAGAACTTAAATCAAATCTATTACAGTTACAATTTTCATCTAATTCTATTATTTTTTTCTTACCGTTATTTTCTTACCTTAAACCTGCACACCAACATTGGAAAACGCATGGAGAGCAAGGAGAGAGCGGTTATAAACCTGAAAAACTGATAAACCAAATAATCTTTATAAAAAACGATTATCCTACCAAATTATATCAATAAAAATGTTTGGATATTTGGTTGTTTATCTTGACCATCACGTCGCTCCTACTTACTGAACTAGGATGTTGAGGAAATTTTGTTTATAGATAGGTTGTTTATGTATTAAGTTATAGAATATATTCTATTGACTCAGAATTTAAAGCGACCGAGCTGCGGGCAGTAGCTAGTATTATAAAATTACATAATTTTTAAACATATTTTATGCAGTTACTATTATAAAAACCATTTTATATGTCACTTTTTTACAATAGTACCTAACCCTACATCAAGTAAAGGATTCCAAAATACAGGTTGCTTCTAGTCTGGGTCATTACTTACTCCGTCTTTGGGTTACTCCTAAGCCGGTCAAAACTCTCACTACGTCCATATTAAATTAAATAAAAATAAATTTATTGGGAACAATATACATACGTGTAAAAACAATTAAAACGATGACACCTACTAAAGCTTAAAAAATAAATAAATATATTTTTCCCTTGCAAGTCTTGTGCCTGGCCGTGTCGCAGCGCGCCCACCCCTCGGCCCGACTGCTGGAGCGCGCTGGTGCCGAAGGTGGAACGAGATGAAGACAGGGAGCCCTGGCGTCTACCTGACCTGCGCCCACCTATCCACTACTTGCATGATCGCGGTGAGAAATACCACGCATTTATTTAAAACTAGCCGCGGTTTCGCCCGCTTATATATCCCGATCCCGTGGGATTTCCGGGATTAAAAGTATCCTATGTCATTCTCCTGGTCCTATGCCTTCTGCCTACGAATTTTCAGCTAAATCGGTTCAGCCGTTCTTGAGTTATAAGTGGAGTAACTAACACGACTTTCTTTTATATATATAGATGTTGACGTTACGTTTACAGCTACTTTCATGTATTGCATAGTTGCTATTAGAGAAAGAGTCCATGGCCGCCAAACCTTCATCATTTTATAAAAGCTGAAAGTTCTTCTATATGTACTTCTAGTACAGGTTAGAACAGTCACCACTTATGTTACCTGGGTAGCGGTTGCTTTGGCAAGTAAATATCCCTTACTAAAGAATGGATTTGAATTTACCATAGCTACTTCGGTGCGATTGAGTAACACGTTACACCGTAATCTCTTCCGTATTTGTTCGGTGTGATTGCATCATCATTGGCCCTTACGTCTATTGCAGACGATTGCTTATTGGCGTTATGATTGCATAGCTTAATAATATTTCAAAGGAATATTTTCATTCAGGATTGGTACAATATAAATAGTTAATATTATATATTGAATAAACAAATCAAAAGATGTACATACCGTATTCTTTCATAAGATTATGTTCGTTGTGAGTATTTTGCACGTAAACAAAGTACAAGCATCTCAATCGATAGTATTTAACAACTTTTTAGTTAATAACTACATTAATATGTATATCCTTAATTCAAAGATGAAAGAACAAAAGATATTTTATTGAACATCTACGACGTGTTCATTCATAATTGAAATTTTGGCGGTATTTTGCCCGTGAACAGACTATACACTATACTCTAGAAACAATATTTGTCTATGCATTTAAAGCAAGTTTGAGTTGCCATACTAAAATAAAGGATTAATTTTAAAATATTTAATTAAATTGTGATAATTATGTAGAATACAATAATTTTTAGTATATAGCTCGTTCGCTTAGAGATTGGGATTGAAAATGGCTGCATATGTATCATTTATAGACATAAACAGCGAGATATGAAAACACTCACACTGGTCTGTGCCGTTGGACAATAAATAAGACTTCTTATGAATACAATTCTTGCTATTTTATATAATTTTAAAATAAAAATTGTTCAATAACCATCTTCTCTACTAATTAATTTTAATTTAATTTGCTTTATCTGTCAAAACAGACGATTATCCTATGTACCTAATTCAACCCAATAAACTATTTTTGATATAATTATTGAAATAATGAAATAATTATATCGGTAAAGAATTTCCATACCATTATTATAAATTTATTAGTTAAATAAATAATTATTACGTTTTGTAAGCTGACGGTATCTGTCAAATCGGCCGCCATTTCTAGTCCCATTCTAAAAACGTACGAGTTATATGTACCTACATACAGTCCAAGTAAAATATAAATCTTATTTGACCTTTATTAAATAATATATCAATCTTTTTCAGAAAGAGACAGTTGTGCTGCTTGTGTTGCTCCGCTGCCACTAATGCCACCAACTGCACCTGCACCGCATTAGATATATTTAATTTTACGAATAAAGAAATAAAGCAATAACATAAAATAAAAAATAAGCTATGATTGTAGATATTAGGATGTAGTTAATATAGATTTTATTCAATACTTGTTTAAATAAAAGGATTCTAGTCATGACATTCCAATAAATTAGATTTAAGTCGATTATATTTTTAATCAGTATTTTTTATGATTTGTTTCTTTTCTTAATTCGACATATTCGATGATAAAGTAAGAACGAGTTTTGAAAAATGTTATAGTTGATCAAAAAATAGCAAAATTATGAGTATGTGTTACATTACTGTTTTTATAGTATGAATTTCGAATATCTATTAATTAATATCTTTTTAAGAACAAAGAAATAGGTTTCACGAATTATTATTTTGCTTAGCATAATTTATAAAAAGTATTTAATTATGATAAAACTACCACGATCATAAACCCATTGATATTTGTACAAAAGCTATAAGTAGGTTATACTGTGAATGTACATAATATGATAGATTAGATAGTTCTATTATTAAATTATTAAAAATCAATCTTATAAAATAAAATCACTGTAGCCCTCTTATAAGATTAATTTAAAAATAAAATGTAAAAACATGTACGTATGTAAGAATTTTAGCAAAATAACT
>LQNK01000135.1:272962-303213 GCA_001586405.1 Phoebis sennae
ATTACTTCTTTTGTATGCATTGTACGATTTAATTTGTCAATGTGTGAGTTTGGCGACATTGGTTCTCATACTAAAGAAGCACTAGGGCACTTCCACTTGTTTTTTCTATTCCGTGGTTCTACCATAGCCTAGTAATGTTCACACTGCCCTCTGTTACCCACTTTCATACCTTTAAATCCAAGTTGGTTTCATTAGTTATAATGACACTCATTTTTTAACAGTAAGGAGGTTTCACTCCTGCTTCATAAATTCTTTGACCTAGTTAGTCACTCTATTTAAATACAGTATATGAATCTGCTACTTATTTTTTACATAGAAATTTACAATGGGTCAATTGATAGATAATATTTTTTATACAAGGAGGGAATGTTGCAATCTTATTAATATATTTTGATGGCTTGATTTCAAGTAAATTGGAAACACTGCTTAATGGAATAGACATATTTCCAAAAAGATAGATTAGAAATTTTGCTTCAAAGCAATTTGTTTGTATTGTTTTATTATTTGCATTTTTTTACATCATCTATCTTGGACTGCATACGCATGGTTAAAATATTATTAAATTTTTCATCATACAATTTCAATTCTTTTAATATAAATAAGAGGATCTCTAAATTGGTATCATATAATATAAATATACTACAAATTTAGTGGCAAGTAAATTGAACTACAAAATTTCAGTATTCATTTACATAATATTTGCCTTTTTTTGCTTGACAGTGTATATTAATATGTCTACTGTTTTCAAAAGGCAGAAAGTATCATTTGTAAAAAACTATTATGGGTAGTATGTTTTCATATTGTCCTAGTTTTTTACACATACATTTTTTTTAAGTTAGCAACAACAATAAGCTTGACCTAATTATAAATTGCCGATGTATATTTTATTTCCCTAGTTCTTATTTCATACAAGTAACATGATAATTATAAAAAATAGCCCATGCTATAATTAATGTGGGCTTTACTAAATTTTTAAACTTCAATAAGTTGATTCATCAAATGATAATAATTCTCAATAAGTTCAATTCTTCTTGATATAATATAAATATTCCATCATACAAAAATTTACAAGATAAGAGTTGAAAGAGCACCCACGCTTACACATATATTTGTAAAATATATCTCTTGTGCAATTGATTAGTTGCCGACAATCAAATTTAGACCAAGACAATTTAATTGAAACATAAATTATCTTCTAGCAATACTAATTTTTCCACCACCACTTTCACCCACAGGCTAATGGAATACAGCTAATACTATCCTAGGAGTCTGGGTTAAATCAAAAAATCTGTTTTTGATTGAAATGGTGAAAAATAAATTACTTATTATTGTTATTATCTTCCAGGTTAACCGTGCCCCCTGCCTGCGCAGGCGCACATACCGCGCCCACGGTCGTATCAACCCCTACATGTCGTCGCCCTGCCACATCGAGGTGTGCCTCAGTGAGCGCGAGGACGCGGTCGCCCGCGCCGCGCCCTCGGACGACGCGCCCGCTAAGAAGAAGCTCTCCAAAAAGAAGCTCGCGCGCCAGAAGGAGAAGATGATGAGGGAATAGACGTTAAGGGTTAATAAATGACTTCAACACAGATATGGTTTTATTTTGAGCAGAAGTTTTTTTTTGACCAGTACAATAAATACTATGTGATCAATTAATTTGATTTGTATATGGGTTCGATACCTGGCTCGAAAGAATATTTTTTAATTATAAAATCCAATGATGAAGTTCTGATTTTCGCCAGAATCGGTCTCGAGACTTCTTTCATATTTTTTTATAGTCTTCTTAGTTTAGGATTTGGACCTGAAAGCCCATTTCATAAATACATTCATGAGTTTTTAGTGGTATAATTGTTTGGTCCAATATTTTAGGTTTTTAACTAGTTTTATTTGTTAATGTACTATGCAAAAAAAAGGGTTAAAGCTGTAGAGTGGAATAAAAAAGGAATTACTGTACATAATTACAATGCTATCCTTTTGTCTCTTACAGATTAATATAAAGTACATTACGTGACAAATATTTACAAGTTGCTAGTACTGACTAATAAATAACTACTAATAACGCCATCTGTCGGTGTTGGTATCTAATTGATGTACTTACAAAAAAAAATCCATATTAGAAAACATCAAGCTTAACGAATTAAATAAAAATTATTTGAAAAACAATAATTTATTAAACAGTTATATCTATTATTTTAACGAAAAGACAAGCAAAGAGTAGACCTACAAGAATACTAATCATTTAATAGGTCTTTCTCTAAAACAGTACATTTTAAACAATAATTTTCACGAAGTTCATTAAGATACTTTTCCAAGTAAAAATTGGATTCTGCTAATCTCGTGGCGTTTTCACTTGCTTCTCTTCTTTTCTTTTTTGCAAGCAAAATTTGGTTACGCAAACTACAATTTTCCATTTCCAAAGATTTAATTCTGTGTTCATACGCCCGTTGCATTTTAAACGCTGTGTTGTGCTGTGTTGTTGTCTTTAGTTCTTCAAATTACTAGCATTCAATTTTATTTCATAGATTTGTCGTTTCAGTGCTGTATTCTTCTCATTAAGTTCAATAGCTCTTGTCATCTCCTGATGTTGTTTATTCGTTGCTTCCAGAAGTTGCGCTTGTAATTTACGGTTTTCGTCAACAATTCTTCTTAAATTCGTCGACAAATACGTACACTCTTTGTCTTTATTTGCACTTTTAGGTTTTTGCAGTTTCATTATTTTCACTTGAGAATTTAGAAGTTCATAATTTTTTAATGTTAATTGTTGATGTATTATGCCATGTCCATATTGATTATGGATTTAAAATTAATGACATTTCATTTTTTTAAGTGCCATGTTTTATCTTAATGTCATTATTATAAAAAAATAGATTATTTTGAATGAGATATTTTATGGTATCCTGTCCTATCTATCCGTTAAGGCGTTAAAACTGAGAGGTTCTTGTTTCAATCCCCGGTGGGAACGTGAAGAAAAATGTTCAGATTCTGACAGGAAAAATTAAAATTTATTCCTAATCAAGATTAGGAATAAATTTGAAAATGTTCGTTCTATTTTCTCAACCACTCCGCCCGATTTGATTATTTATTGTCAGCGAAATGAAGTCGCAATTTTTTCCATAAAGAGGGTAACAATTTTTGAAATTTGGTAAAAAAATCGGAAGGCTCGAGACCACTGAATGCACAGATCACTTACCTTTAAACAATTAGTGGCTCGCTCCGAGCTAGACTTCGCACTGCAATGCATAAAATCATACCATTAATTGTTAGATAGCTTTGTTCGGAACCCACGGTATGCGAACCTAACTTGCTCTTGTTTATTATTTTACATTCTGTCAGATGCTAAATTATATATTTTTAGGGGTATTGTCCACTATTCATTATGCTTGATATAACTTGTTAGAGAAGCTCTGTGTTCTATGATGAATAAAATGTTTTTACGTTATACACAAAAAAAATACGTGTAAGAATCATATTAGGACAAAAGATCTTACACAATAGTTTTTTTTATTTATCGTATAATGAGAATAATATTCCGATTCACTCCGGAAACTAGAAGAAACTAAACTAGAATCAACAACACATCCTATTTTACAATCCCAAACTTCAGTTATCATTTTCTAAAAGTAAGTATGTAACACTGTAACATAATCATGCATCAAGATTTGAAGTTGAGTACTTTAGGAGATATACAAAGGCTTAATAGTGATTTTTATCATTCATACTATTAACTGTGTTGATTTTATTCATATAACCATTTTCTTAAGAACAATTTATTACTTAATATAATGATAA
This sequence comes from Phoebis sennae, assembly GCA_001586405.1. Classification (NCBI taxonomy): domain Eukaryota; kingdom Metazoa; phylum Arthropoda; class Insecta; order Lepidoptera; family Pieridae; genus Phoebis; species Phoebis sennae. The sequence goes on from LQNK01000135.1 coordinate 276,749, forward strand.
CATTATTTTATTATTATTACGCTGTTTAATAGAGTGGCATCTGCGGGGAGGTCTCCGATACTTCATACTATTGTCAATTGTATGGATTGTACTGGACAGTGGTTAACAGTTGTAAATATATTTGTACGCATGGCGCACGTGCGTGTTGCTGTGGTCTGCGTCTGCGCACTCGTCGTTTTAGTCGTTAGCGACCCTGCATTGGCGCCAACTAAAAGAATGGAAGCTAAAGGTAGGATTGTAATGCATTTAAAAAAAATCGAAGATATGCTTTGCCAATCAATATTATTAAAAAAAAAAACAGATTTTTACACAGGTTTTAATCTTTTTCACGCGTAACAAACATTTCGTACTTTAGCTATAAACAATTCTTATGTAGGGAATATAAGAAGTATTACTTACTTAATGTGATTTAGTCTACAATCTAGTATATATTATTTCTAAAAGTAATTAATCACTGGTTTACATATTGTTTAGAATTATACGTCTAATTATTAAAGTGATTATACCTATATTACTATATTTACTGATATTACTATATTTGAATAGTAACATAGCGCGACTTCGCTCCTGTAGCATAATGTTTCAAATCGGTCTAGTGGTTTCGGAGCCAATTCAATTCAAACAAACACAAAAAAAATTCATAATTTTAATGTACGTAATTAGATATTTTTAAAAATTATATTTGTTCAGGTTAATATTTTAGAACTACGTATAGACAATACGTAGTTCTAAAATATTAAGTTCATTTATTGAAATTATAAAATTGGCAAACAATTCTTTGGAAGATCTTGTCCGTTGAGGCTAACATAAGTTTTTTAAAATTAAATTATTTAATTTTATGCTGTCATGTTTCGTACAAGTAAGTATATAGGTGCTCTTAATTATATATTTTTTCTATTTATTTTAACGTTGTAAAAGATATTCTGAGTAAACAAATTACGAATCCTTATGCACTTATCAACGCATGACACTTGCTCGTTAGCTCTCCGTGTTAAAAAAATCAAATGCATCTCGTCTCACCAAAATTGGTTGGTAAGTGATTGTTGATTTGCGGCAACTTTGATCGCATCAACTGACCCACATTACCTAATACTGCACTTATCACTCCCAACTCCCAAGTAGGGCTACCGGACATCTGGATTTGTCCTAATTTTTTTTATTAGTCAGTAATTGTCGCCAGTTCGCTCATAACTCATACCTTGATAAACTTCGAGATGTTTTCAAAAAATACGGACAGCTTAAAACGCGGGCTCACTGATTCCTTAAATCAGATTATTTTATTTTTATTTTGTTCCGTAAATATAAAATATAGAAATTATATGTAGGTACGTTACAAATTACAATGAAATATTTGTAGCCGTTTGAATGTTAGGTAAATTTTAAAATCACCGAGTCTCCTTTTAATGTCAGTGCATAGCATAGGTAAATAAGATTTTTGCAGTTGGCAACCCTATTCCCAAGTCGGACGGATGCTAAGTATCTCACCCTATTTTTGACCGATCTTCAATCGTTTATACCTTTACCGTTACGGTCACGGTTGATGGTGACCCCATTGTTTTATTTGACACGCATATTTAATTGACGGTACTCATTTTCCGTTATGACAATTTACATTAAAAATTATCGGCTTTGATTACCGTCTACAGACGTTTTTTACCTAAGTAAATTAAACTATCAGGATAATCATTCGAGAGCGAAGACCATTTATTGGGTAGGTTGTTTGAGGCAAGCTGAAACTTATATGATGCCTGTCCTATAATACCCCGACATGGAACTGCAGATCTTAGGCGTCAGACAAGTTTTCAGCTTACCTCGTACCCAAAAAATAGTCCTAGCTCTCGGAATATAAGCTATAGGTACCATGTTAACTTACTGCTTTAAAAATTATAAAATCATAATAAAGGCAAACATGAGTATCCTCCTCTCTGTGATTGTATTAACCTCCAGACGAGATAGTCGTGTAATGTTATCCAAAGTACAATTATCTACTTGAACTCGAGGGGATGCTAACTTTCTTTATTCTTTCAATTATTTTGCAATCATTTGCCTTATAAGGCAAATGATTGCAAAATAAATATATTGTTCTAAGTAGCCATTGTTATGAAAATAATAAGGTACTTACTTAGGAATTATATTGATTACGCATTTTAGTTGCCTAGCTTGATTATTACTTCAAATACTATGATAAATATTATAGTTTAAGTAATGTAAATTGTAAACAATCAGAGTCGGTAAGTATGTTTATTGCGCTTTAACCGAATGTCTGAGAAGACACCTCTGAGAATTGAATTACTGCGATCCATAATTGATAAATGATGGCATACGTAATGGTTACATGACCGGCCTCAAGTTTGGCTCATTGTAGGTATGAGAAACTTCGCGTATAATCATATTTAGCGTAGGTCAGTGATTATTTGGAAAAAGGAGCAGTTGCAGTTCTATAGTTTGTACACTTTGAACGTGAAATTATTGTTTAGTTTCCGGCCTATTGGGCTGTCTCTCATATTTTAATTTTCTCTTAAGCTTTCAATCGTAATATTTGAAAAAATCTTAATACATTCATAAAGACAGTATGACTATTTGTTGAAGTTTTCGTAAAACCCAAATAATAGGTGAACAGAGGGCATATAGCATTCTGAGATCATATCGTATCGTATTGGAAGTATAATGCACTATTGCAATGTCTCACGTAACATACAAATACATTGTGTGGACTGTTACGTATTAGATTTTATGTGTATTGGAAATTGGTCTTAAGTGAAAAATCTACACCTACGTATTTGAACCGGGAAGTGTCGGGACTAGAGCAATTGTGCACACATATTAATTTGGTATGCACGATTTATGTTGACATTCATGGCAGATTTATGACTTTAATGTCTATCTGTGGCGCTATAAATATAACTATTGCACACTAGCCTTACACTTATTTAACGAATATATTATTCATAATGCCCTGAATGTCATAGTATTACTTTGCAAATCAAGAGCTTTCCAAAAACGAGCAGAACGAAAGTCCCATTTCATATAAGAACATAGTCCTGTTTTTTAAAATGTCCCGAAATGTCTTATAAGCTATTTGTACTATTATAGTCCCTTCTATAGTCGAATGGAAAAATATTCTTTGTCATGCTTATAATGGCAATGACATTGGAAGTGACTTCCTACCTTGAACCAGGAAGGTTGGGTACGGTCATTCCCTTCCTTATTGTTAACATTTCTGGACTAGACAAACATTACGAATTGTTATATCATCATATTAATGCTGACCTTTGTGGGCTTTGATTATATGAGTCACTCACTGTAGACTGTACATATTTTAAAGAGCTAGTTCAGCCATTTTATGAAATTAGGAATTTTGATATTTTGACATCTGCTTCTAGAGTTCTTCTAGTAGGTACAATTTTTCTTGGAAAAAACAATTCATAAGACTTGCGATAAATAATAATTAATAATGCATAATCTATTGATTCGTTACAATGATTTTTGTTTCCAGGTTATTACACCTCCAATAAATACCAATGTATAAATATAATAATAATCCTATCCATAAATCTATTAGCTGGAGTTAAAAGATAGCAACATAATATGTAATATTAATTTTTACAGAACGAAAAACAACACAAGAGAGAGCTATTATGATAAGAAGAGTACCCAGTGCTTACTTTTACCCATTTAGTTTGTGGCCCTTACCAAAATTAACAGTTGCAGGTATTATATTGGATATTTTGTGCTATTAAATAAAAATAAATAATATTTCCTTTTTAAGCAGACTGTGGCTATGCATGACTAAACTTTTTGTTGCCGTATGGCAAAAATTTACCTTTTTATGGGTACAATTAAAAAAATAATGGTTCTACTAAAAAGCGAACAAAAGTTGTTTATTATAGTGAAAGTTAATATTATCTTTCCTTTCGTTAATAAAAAAATGTAACTTTTCATTCCAGAACACGAAGACGTCGAAAAATATTATGCGAGAACTATAAAAAATGTCCAAGTAAGGCAAAATAAAAGATAAAAAAGTGACTTATATTTGAAGATTTAAGGCTTATCATTATGTTAAAATACGAACTAGTTTAAGGCTCCCCCTTATCGTTCATAAGATTTTTTTTAATAAATGTTTAAACATGAAATGTTTATTTTAATTATTAAATATCAACCTATTTCTATTTTTTAAATAAATAATAAGTGAAAGTATGCAGATTTAAATTTGGTTTTAAAATCTGTAAATTTAAAATTACGCAGCTATAAATAAATTTTTAGTAATTTCGAAACTCTATGTATATATTAACTAGACATGACATGATATTATTTAACCTTATTATGAGCATATTTTATTTGTTAATATAAAAACAAACATTTAAAATAAGAGTTTTTGAAATGATATTAAATTTTCTTTTTGTATATAATATGTGGCATTATGCAACAAATAATCTGTTTAAGCACTCAAAAACCTTGAATCCATAAATTTAAAAACCATTAAAAATGTTCATTCAAATGCCGCGGAACTGTCATGGCGCTGTGGTGCATTTCCTATTGGAAAAGGGCGGGAATAATTTTGTACGAAATATTGATTACGCACGCGCAGTGCCGCAATGTGAACTGTATAAAATTCAATTCTAATTTGTATTTTACCAAGTTGTGTGTGTTTTCACTACTTGGTTTCGTAAACAACGTTTCAATTTATACAAAATAAATTCGTGCCAAAATGAAGTTGGGTTTTATATGGCTGATATTTAATTTTGTCAATAATTGTTTGGGTGAGTATTTTATTTTTTGCTTTAATTTTTTTGAGATAATTAATTAACTCACCGATATTTTCTATGCTAAATTAAATACTTCTTCTTTTTAAATTGTAAACGTTATTTTATAATTTCAGGAGTAAAGCTTCTCGAAGCGAATCCAGATGTAAAGCGATTATATGATGATCTGCTAAGTAACTATAACAGACTCATACGACCTGTGACCAATGTAACCGATATACTGACCGTAAGACTTGGCCTGAAATTGTCCCAGCTGATGGAAGTCAATCTCAAGAATCAGGTCATGACTACAAACTTGTGGGTGGAACAGGTAATTGTTTATTTATGTTAAAAGCATTATTCTTAAATTGATATGAATTAGTTCATACCTCTGTTGTAGTTGTCTATTTGCAATTGTCATTAAAACATGTTTGTATCAAATTAATTTCAGTAAGCCAAACATTATCCCAGCATTGTTTGTTTTTAGGTTCACTAAGAAAAATGCTTTCTTTGACTTTTTGGTATAAAGTTTAAATTGTAAGGAATGTAGCTAAAAAAAAATTAGGCGAAGTATGATGAAATCAGTAAATTAAGGTTCTATAATTTAATTCTTATTCAAAACGTTTGTATTTCAGAAATGGTTTGATTATAAACTGCAATGGAATCCAGATGACTATGGTGGTGTAGAGATGCTGTATGTGCCTTCGGAACACATTTGGTTACCTGATATTGTGCTCTATAATAACTGGGATGGAAATTATGAGGTACATTTTAATGTTTGGCTCTCCAATTGGAAAATTGTTAATTTTGAATTAATATATACTGATACTCTCAAGGTACTGCTATGCACTGTTTTAATTTCCTATTTAATACTGTTTAAGACAAGTATAATATATGAGGCAAATAGTTAAAGGCAGCCAAATGCCACACATTCCCAAAATGAACTATTTAAAATATAATTTAGAATTAGTCAAGTAAAGCTGCCAAAACCAATATTAAATCATGCACCCTTAAATTGTAACATTGTACAAAAAAAACTATTTCAAACTTATTTTTTGGTTCCTTAAAATTTTATGTGTAGCTGTACTTTCATGTATCTCATATGCATGCATATTGACCACTGAAACTTCTAGAAAATTATATCACAAGCAAATATTTTATTCAACTTCATTAAGCTTTGTACCTTTTTATTATACTCAACCACTCTATTTTCAGGTAACACTGATGACAAAAGCCACATTGAAATACACAGGAGAGGTTAATTGGAAGCCACCAGCAATTTATAAGTCGTCATGCGAGATCAATGTAGAATACTTCCCATTTGATGAACAGACTTGCTTTATGAAGTTTGGTTCTTGGACCTATAATGGGGCTCAGGTAAACAACTAGTATTACAGATTTAAAGATTTTGAGGTGAAAATATGCATGCTTGAAGCAAACCAATCACAAATTACGATTCTAAATGTATATTACCTTAATTTTAGCATAATATGTTGTTTGCAAAAAGTATTCTTTATAAGAGCACTATGAAAAAGTGAAATAATAAAAGATTTTTATATTCTTGCAAAATCAAGGTGTTCGATTCCTGACTCCATAAATAAATATATCAGAAGTACTACACAACTATGTAGTTCCATAGTATAGGATTTGGCCCTAAGAGTGTAATTGTATTAACAATTGATTGATTACTCCCTTAATTTTTAATAATGTTTTTTTTAATACCATGTTACAGGTGGATCTGAAGCATATGGACCAAACAGCTGGCAGCAGTCTTGTGCATGTAGGGATAGATTTGAGCGAGTTCTACCTCTCTGTGGAGTGGGATATCTTGGAGGTTCCTGCTACTAGAAATGAGGAGTACTATCCATGCTGCCCAGAGCCTTTCTCTGGTGAGTATACTTTTCAAGCAGTTGCCACTAAGAAAGAAATGATGACTGTCTTCTACTTTGTTAATTTGATCTTCTGTGTGGGCTTTACTTTAACTTGAATCAAATTTGAATTTATTTAGGAGAATATTGGAGAGAATGCGTTATAGGAAAATTTGATGTTCTTTTCATTTAATTGAGAAGTAAGAAAACAATTTTTTTTCAAATTAATAAGTGATTCTAACCCATGTTTTCTTGCAGAGGTCATGTTTAAGTAAACCATGTGTTGCAAGCCCTTTTTTTGCATGGTGATTATTCCGTGAGTGATTCTGACGTGTAGCTAAATCATTTTTATACATTTTAAACTAAAATTAAATTAAATCGACCTGGATTTATTGGAAATAAAATAAACTTAACATGTGGTTCCAAAAACCATTTTCAAATGAAATTTAAAATAACAATATAATTTAAATACTTACAAAATTTATTAAAACTATGTCTAATAGGGTATCAAAAATAAAAAACAATGTTTTAAAAAAATTAAGGCATACTTTCTTCCAGACATAACATTCAGATTGCCGCTAGATCTTGTTCTACACGGTGAAGCTGTAATCCCGTGCGTGGGGTTCACCATTAACTAAATTATTCTTCATATAAAACAAATTCAAATTAAATCCACTCAAATGTTGAAAATGAAATTTAAACGTGAATATCTTCAATATAATTTTAATACTTTCAAATTGAATTAAAATCAGGTGTCATAGGATTTTTGTTTTCAAATCTTTTTTTTTAAGGGGATTTATCAAAATTAAAAATATGTCCCCCATGATTGAATACATTTTTTTCTTACATTCTATGTCTTAACGCTAAGTGTACTAAATTATTAATCATTCTGGCCTCAACAGAAACTAGTAAGGCCAGAATGTTGATTAAAAAACCTATGCTATGATTATGGGCACCAAAATAGTGACGCCTCTGAAACTCATTCCAATGGAGTTCCGCATCTTCCACTCCACACTCGCTACAGTCAGAAGTATCGGTTTTGCGCATCATGAAAGCAAAGCTGTTCAGCGGAATATATCTAGAAAAGAGTCTCAGAGCAGTCACTATCTCATGCCTGTTGGGAAGTCTCATAGGGTATTAAAATTTAAAATTTAAATTAAAACATAAGGCATGTTCCTTGCAGACATAACATTCAAGCTGACCATGCGGCGCAAGACGCTGTTCTACACGGTGAACCTGATCATCCCGTGCGTGGGGCTGACGTTCCTCACGGTGCTGGTGTTCTACCTGCCCTCCGACTCCGGCGAGAAGGTACGCGTCGTGACCATTGGCTTTGCTCGTCTAAATTCTGAGTGGGAGGAATATGGCAGAAAAAAAAATAAAAAAAAGCTGTTTATTGTATTGACATAAAAAAATATCTTCTCTATAAATTAATCTTCCCACAGGAGGTGGATTTAGCCAGTATCAAATAGTCGTGAAGTATTCCAATTTTACAACATGTTAAAAAAGTTGTTTCAGTTATAGTTAAGAAATATTTTAACAACATTACAAGGAATTGTAGGCTGTGTGTGTAGGAAAATATAGGGCACGTTCAATTGTTACTGTAGTTGTGAGGTCAATTTTTGTTTTGTTTTATTTTTGCGCATGATTTTTTTATTTTAATGGAATTAAATTTATTAATTTTAGAAGAATGCAGAAAGGGAAATTAAAATGCGAGATAAAAATTTGAGTAGTACAGTATTGTTATTCAGTTACTGTACCTTTCTTCAGATATATTTTTTGTTGGTTCGCATAATTCAAAGTAAGAGGTACCATTAATCTGTCTTTCGTCTGCGTTAACCATTATCTATTATACAGGGTGTCCCGTAATGAGTGAAGCATCTCTTGGGGGATGATAGCTGAGCTAATAATCTATCAAAAAAACCCAATATAGGTCATACGAAAATATCACTGTTTTTGAAATATTGAGGATTTTGTAGTTTTTTCAAAAATGTTGACCTCGCCCAATGTTTTATATTACTGTGGCCATAATCTTTATTTGCTTTTCATAATTTTTTTACTATGTTTTCTTTATGAGTTGCTTCCTTGGATACATGCATTAGATATTCAACGGAACAGATCAGACAACGGAAGAAAAAAAATATTTATTTCAAATTTAGTATAGAGTAAAATTTTGAGGTCAGATTTGATAGTCTGTGGTTTAAAAAAAATGTACTACACTGAGACGGTCAGTGAACTTAAAAACTTTTGTATTTAATACCAATTTCAAAATGGTATAAAACTTATGGCTTTTCCCTATAGCAAAAAAAATATTGCAATTTGAAATCAATTTGGGACCTATTTTAATGATACGTCCAGAATGATACTTAGTATGAAAATGAAATTGTTTCGTTACTTAGGAGGTCGACAGGTGGCGCTGAAAACTAAAAAAAATTGAGATAATTTTGCAAACTGAGTTTGTGATGTAAATTTTATTAACATTATTTATTTATTATTATTGATGTAAATAATTATTATTTAGGGATAGTTAAATTATGATTATTGAGAAAAGAAAATTTTTCAGACAACAATAGCGTAGAACATTAGTCAGTGTCATTACTTGATGTTCCCCGCCATTTTTAACTTTATTTGAGGATAATTTTATGTCAAATTTCATAAACAGGTATAGCATATAACCATATAGAATAGATTTTTAAGAAATAACTGCCATATTACTTTCACTTAACAAGTATATAGTTGTCACGACAATATATTGTAAATAAAAGACACCAAATAAAAATATAGATTTTTAATAATAATAGACACAACTAACTCAAATTCGAATAGTTAAAATTCGATTTGTCTTTAAAACATTAAAAAGGGAAATTGTAAAATTCTGTTATTAATGAATTTAACCAGTTCTAAATATATTATTCGTACATTTCTTTATTGCAAATAGGATTTCAAATTTACAGAATCATAGCTATAGAGAATAGGATATTAAAAATATAGGATTTATACTTACACCGATTTGGTGTTTATTTAGCTGTAGCTTAGAAAAACCCTGATTAACTTTTATTCCTGGTGATTTTTTTAGGAGATGCTACTACATTAAGGTATTTCTAGTATGCAAACAAATTTTAATACATTTTATAATGAATCTAAGAATATTTGGTCGCTAATTATTGCATTTTGTGTCTATGTACGAACAATAATTTATTTTGATATCCACAATGTTTTGATTTATTTTACTCATACGCAGGAATGAGATAATAATTGGTTGACAAATCATTAGTATTTTTGAAGAACTAAATAAACGATAAAAGATGTAAATCTTACTATTAGTACTTGTGAATATTTTTAAGAAAGATTATGATAATGTGTATTAACTAAAATGGAATAAGCCAATAAAAATTAAATAAATGTATAGCACCTTAGACTAAAACTTACTCGAGAACAAAGTAGTCTCAACTCTCAATCTGCTGCAGACTGATAAAACATCACTAAACATAGTTTAGAATTGAAGTCTCCTAAACATTCTTGCTATACTTTTATATACTATATTAATATAGTGGAATTGAAAGTATAAAAATGTGTTTGTCTTTATAGAAAAGTGATATACAATTCCATCAAGAAGTATCAATACAAAGTATAAAGTATATTCTTGCTATAATTTAAATACATTAATGTAATAGCATCACAATTTTGGTGTCTTTTAGTACCGGCCTGTCGAGCATGTTCATTTCCATCTTCCTGTCAACCGTCCATCTTCCACGTTTTCCGCCATAGAGTCTTTTTTGATTCATTAGCTAGATGTGGGTGTGATAGCATCATTCATTTTGCTTACCATTGACTATTGTCTTTCCAGTTTATGTAACGATTGGAAATTTGTTTTCGTTTCAAAATTTGTATTCAATTATGTATATAAAGTTTAAATATTGGTGTAATTAGTAAAGTAGTGATTAATAGAAAATATGAAATAAACGAATGCAATATTTCAAAAATAGTATTGTGTATTAAGAGTTTAAATTTTTATATTTGATATACAATTAACTAGCTATTAACTTGTATGTATGTATTAGTGAAACTTTATGTAACTTAAAAATATTGATATGATACTTTCAACACTTTTCTAAATTTTATGTATTCTTTATCTAACAACTACTCTTTATTAAAATACAATTGGGTGTTAAATTTATGTTTCAAATCTATTTAAGCATGAATTGTTTTATTTATAATGCCTTTTTATTTAAAATTTTTGTGTTTAATTGGAGCCTTAATGTATTTTCTTTAACTAGGTGGAAAGACAATATCATTAAGATAATTAATAAAATAGTTATTTACGGATTTCAAACGTAATTTATTTGTTGTTATCTTGACGTTTTGAACACTACAACAAGCTGTTTTTAGATGTTCGCTAACTTAAATGTAAAACGGTAATAAAATGTTGGTGACATTGCCGTCATTATATTTATAGCTATTATAAGAAGCCTTAATATGCCTTACTCATTATGAATGACCTATATAATTACAATGATTTATTCTACGAATAAAATAGACAGTTGTCTTGAAGATGAAGTTAGCAAAACACTGTTTCTTTACAGAAGTAGACGACAAATAATATGAGTGTCGCTAACTCACATCGAGGTAGTCGATTGACAGCATTTTGGTTTAAACTTTTACTGATTTGCTTGTACATGCTTAAACATAATTTTGAAAGTGTTCAAAACGCAATTTACCAACAAATAAAGCTCACAAATCCGCAATAACTATTCGGAACGTAAAGACAATTCAAAAGAGACTTCTCTCCCGTAGATATCGCTCTGCATCTCCATCCTGGTGTCCCTCACAGTGTTCTTCCTCGGTCTGGCCGAGATCATCCCGCCAACTTCCCTGGCGATCCCTTTGCTCGGGAAGTATCTGCTATTCACTATGATCCTCGTCTCCCTGAGCGTGTGGGTCACTGTGTGCATAGTTAACGTGCATTTCAGGTAAACTACGGTCTAGGATAACGACGTTAGGTGATCTAGGACTGCCAATGAAAAAAAATTTTTTTTTACGAAATTTTTTGATAATTTTTCTACGCACAGGCAACGCACCTCAATAACCTAATTGTACTACATGCTTGCAAATATATAATTTTGGTTTGCATACTTGGAAAAAAATGGCGGTTCTAGAAAAAAACCTCGTCCAAATGAGGTAATCTAGGTCTGCCAATCAAAAAAAAAAAAATTTTTTTTTCAAATTGGTGGTTCTAGATGGAAATTGGGGACCAAAGTCCCTTAGGTTAAAGCGGCTGCGAAATCACATCTAGTGATACAGGTACGGGAGTTCACAGGTAATGTTTTGTCGTAGATATCGTTAAGCATCTCGATACTGGTCTCGTTGACGGTGTTCTTCCTGCTGCTGGCGGAGATCATTCCGCCGACCTCACTCGCCATTCCACTGCTGGGGAAGTATCTCCTCTTCACGATGATCCTCGTGTCCCTAAGTGTGTGGATGACTGTGTTGGTACTAAACGTACATTTTAGGTAAGTACGTTTGTGTAGATAGTTTCTTTTATTAGATTAAGCACTTTGCGATTTGCAATAAACTTTACGGGACACATGGATGATATGGCAACTTTCAGGTTTTTTATTAGCTCGACAAGCACCTTCTATTGTGATCTGCGAATATCCTTTAACTCGGTCACATGGATGATATCATTTTGCAAGGTTTTCTCAAATAGTAACAGATAGTTTTAATAATAAGCACTATTTACTAAGGTTTGGAAGTTAACTTGGACTCAATCATATAGGTACATAGAGAAATCATTTGCACAAACACATGGACTGTAAAGCGACCTAACAGAATAGCATTAGCTAGACAATACATTACGCATTCGATTCCACTCGTTACCGAAAGACCACGAATATTGCAACTAAAATACCCCAAAACGTAATTTCTCTAGCACAGAATGTATCAGTACAAAGGCTTGCTACATAAATCTTACCCTATTGTACCATTGGTATGCGATAACTCGACAAAAGCATATAAATTATTACTCGCACCATGAGAGAATCGTTTATTGAATGCATGTGTTATGTTATATTTATATGAGCTTCTGCACTTGCATTTGGTGCACTTCCATTTGCGGTTTTATAATGATTACAAAAGTGATAGCACTTTGGAAGAATTGAAATAGTATTGTTACGTCTGCTATTTTCCGAGAATCATTCTTAAATTTAATTTTTTTTTTCTGACCATAACTGTTAGGTGGAAGTTCTATTATATTTAAATGTATACAATTCCAATTAAAAAGATTTTCGAAATAGGTCAAAGTAATGATTTTTGTTTTTGTTGAAAACTGTAACCCGTTAAACGATTTAATCCCATGCATCAAAAACTTTAACTGAAAACCCGCGAATAGTTTAGTAATGGAAAAAATCTGCATTTGTACTATCTGAAAATTCAATAACATCCTATATTCAGTTTCCTGTATACAATTCAGAACAAATCCCGTTTGGCGTCGAAATAAAAATTAATGAACTACATAAATTCGTGTAGTTGTACGCGGCTATGCAAATTGCTGCATAAATTCTAACGTCCGCTGTTATTTTCATTTGGTTTGATTCTATCTGGAAGTTCCATTGTATTGTTAATTATCGCTATATTTCTCAAGTGCTGAATACTCATCTAAATCGATTTGAAATTAAATAAATTCTCAATAATAGAATATTCAAAAGTTTCTATAGTTTTAGACACTAAAAAATAATATTTCGAATACATATATGCAACAAAAACTCATTTAAGCAAAAAAAAAAAGCCATCAACAGTGTATTGTTCATACTACAATGATTTGAGCGGCTCATAATATGCGTTAACGTCTTTTGTTATTGCGGAACATTACAGCCCAATAACAACGTGGCTAACATGGCGTCGGGCATAATGGCAGATTTTGTGATAGCAGCAATTATCACAGACATAATTTGTCGCAAACAGCTTAACGAGGTATTACGGTGCATTAACGTTGATGATACGTTCATTGACCGCGGCAGAATACAATAATGTAGAAATACAATGCTGTGTTTTAGAAGTATTTAAACGTTGATTATTATTAGTTGATAAATTAACGCGATATTATTTATCATATGCATATATTGCAGATTCTATAAGTGGAAGTATTGAATAGTAAAAGGCTCATAGAGCTTCCGAAAAATCTAAATATGTCTTAGCTATTGGATGCATCCGAAAAGCACACAAATATTTAAATGACGCAATACTTATTCATAATAACTTTGTTAAGAACTGCTTGTTCTTAGACACGTTTACTCTTAAGAATATAAATAGAAATATTGAGACGGTAAAATATCGCCTCGTTGCTCAAACGACTAACGTCTTTTGTTATTGCGGAGCATTACAGCTCAATAAAAACGTGGCTAACATGGCGTCGGGCATAATGACAGGTTTTGTGATAGCAGCAATTATCACAGACATAATTTGTCGCAAACAGCTTAACGAGGTATTACGGTGCATTAACGTTGATGATACGTTCATTGACCGCGGCAGAATACAATAATGTAGAAATACAATGGTGTGTTTTAGAAGTGTTTAAACGTTGATTATTATTAGTTGATAAATTTACGCGATAATATTTATCATATATTGCAGATTCTATAAGTGGAAGTCATGAATAGTAAAAGGCCCATAGAGCTTCCGAAAAATCTAAATATGTCTTAGTTATTGGATGCGTCTGAAAAGCACCCAAATATTTTCATAACACAATACTTACTCATAGATCCTTTGTTAGAAACTACACGTGCTTAGACACGTTTACTCTTAAGAACATAAATAGAAATATTGAGACAGTAAAATATCGCCTCGTCGTTCAAACAACTAACGTCTTTTGTTATTGCGGAGCATTACAGCTCAATAAAAACGTGGCTAACATGGCGTCGAGCATAATGACAGGTTTTGTGATAGCAGCAATGGAGAATGTTACTAGGTATGCCAAATAGGTTGAAAGTTTGATATAGTATAGCTTGTACCTATACAAATACACTGTTTTTTGTTGCAGTCAAAAATACCAAGTAGTTTTCATTTTATAAGCTTTTAAACTTTCGAGTTCCGCTAAAGTCACGTGACCGCTTGTGACGTCACAAAACAGACGCCGCGCGGGCCGCGCTACTCCGCAGCCACTATAATACGTGTGGGAAGCGCTATAGCGAGCGCATGAGCTGTCTGTTTTATGACGTCACACCGCCGCAATCGCCGCGTCGGGCGGTTACGATTTGTTTTGCTTGTAAATCAAAAACTAATTGACGTAACAAAATAATTTTTTCAACAGTATTTTTTAGTTAAAAAAAACAATATGAAAAGCTAAAAATCAAAATTTGTTAACATTCTTCATTATCACAGACATAATTTGTCGCAAACAGCTTAACGAGGTATTACGGTGCATTAACGTTGATGATACGTTCATTGACCGCGGCAGAATACAATAATGTAGAAATACAATGGTGTGTTTTAGAAGTGTTTAAACGTTGTTTATTATTAATTGATAAATTTACGCGATAATATTTATCATATGCATATATTGCAGATTCTATAAGTGGAAGTAATGAATAGTAAAGGGCCCATAGAGCTTCCGAAAAAATCTAAATATGTCTTAGTTATTGGATGCGTCCGAAAAGCACTTAAATATTTTAATGATGCAATACTTACTCATAGTACCTTTGTTAAGAACTACTTGTTCTTAGACACGTTTACTCCTAAGAACATAAATAGAAATATCGCCTCGTTGCTCAAACGACTAACGTCTTTTGTTATTGCGGAGCGTTACAGCTCAATAAAAACGTGGCTAACATGGCGTCTGGCATAATGACAGGTTTTGTGATAGCAGCAATTATCACAGACATAATTTGTCGCAAACAGCTTAACGAGGTATTACGGTGCATTAACGTTAATGATACGTTCATTGACCGCGGCAGAATACAATAATGTAGAAATACAATGGTGTGTTTTAGAAGTGTTTGCACGTTGTTTATTGGTAGTCGACAAATTTAACAGCGATAATGTAAGGTTTGGGCGTTATAAATTGAAGATTTTTATCGTTTTTAATAAACGTTTCTCGAAGTAAATTGTGACTGTACGGTCTATTACGAAGGCTTATTTTGTTAAGGGAATTCGATGCATGTTGCATTCCAAGTTGCTGTTATATTCATTATTTAAACATTAATTAATAACGCAATACTGACTGTTAGTACATCATTAAGCCCTCAATTAGGAGCATCTCAAATTTACTGAACTATGAAAAACAAAATTTGTCTAGGCAATTGGATGCATGTTGCATCCAAAGACGCACAACCACAAATATTTTACGACGCAATATCGATAGCACCTTATAGCACTATCCTTAGAAGCATTTTTTCACAAAACATTTGTTGAAACACGAAAATAACAATTCTCAAGGTCGCCATCGACGCATACAATGTCGCCGTGGATGAAGAAGGTGTTCCTCCAGTTCATGCCGAAGCTGCTCATGATGAGGAGGACCAAGTACTCTTTGCCGGACTATGATGATACCTTCGTCTCCAATGGATACACCAATGAATTGGATATGAGGTAAGTTGAGTATTTCAAAAGTTTTGATTGGATGATATTTTATATAGACAATGTTTTTTCAGATTTTAGGAGATTTTTTAATATTTTTATGGCTTTGCTACTTTTCAGTTAGTGTTTATATTCTACAGGTTTTTTTAGATTTTATTTCATAATCAAAAGGCTAGAGGATATTAGGAATGACGCTTAAAATAACTATTAATATATCACGTTATGTTTAAATTAAATTGACTAAAAGCATCAAACAAAAAATAATAAGTCTGTCCGCTTTGGTTTTCATAAATCCACAATCTCCTCAACACCCCAAATATCACACGATGTACGTTTGTAGACATGAAGGTACGTTTTGAATTCGTGAATTAATTATTGAATGTCTACCTAGAATGACATGGGTATTCCTTGGTATGCTGCCTCCGAAATTGATTAATACGAGTTTATAGACGACAACTTCCTTATATCCTTAAATATTATAAAATGATGCCCCTACACTACGTCTTTCTGTATGAATGTTATCGATTTAAAAACTTCCATACAGACGGTTTCCATTAATAGATAGCGTGATTCAATGTTAGTTAAGGATGGTTAAGTGTATAATTTGTTATGATATTACGTACAGATTAGCAACAGATTAGCTTGGTAAGGGCATGTCATAGGAAAGTATTGGATATGAATGTGGATGGAGTGAGAGGTAGAGGGAGACCGGAGAAATGTGGATGGATTGTGTGAATAAAGATATGAGTGTGAAAGGTGTGACTAAGGAGATGACGGCTGATAAAGGAGTATGGAAGAATAATACATTTTGTGCTTATGCACAAAATATGCTTATGCACAATGCACATATGTAAAATTGATCAACGTATTTATATTATCTAGATTATATAGCTAAATATTCTGTATACCTCTTATTTATATCTTTAAATTCATGACGATAAAAAATAAAATGCGATAAAAGTGCAACATTAAAAGAAGCGAGAAATACCTCAAAGGCTCGTAGCCAAGTGATTTCCGCAAAATCCGGTAGTCGTGAGTCGCGCTAGATTAATCTGGTTTATACTGGCGGACATTAATTTACCGGAGCACCCCTGTCTGCGTACGGTTGTGTATTTGATTACGGTGAAAGAAATCATATTTATAGTTACGTATTGAAGCGATTCGTTATGCTAATGTGCCAAATGATTTCTATTTAGAGAAAAACACTATTACTTTTTCGAATTCCACTATTGATGATGTTCGAAACCGGTAGTGAATAATGTTGTAATTTAAAATTCATTATAATTTATGTAGTGGGATTTGAAAATTAAAAATGTTGTTTTCTCTAAATAGAAATTATGTACAATTCCATCAAGCAAGGCAAAGTATATGCCAAACGGTTGTAGCAATTACAAAGTGGAACAAAGGTTAAAATTAGATTTTATAAAATCCTTTTCTATTTATTACTTTAGTTGGTGGTTTCTTTTTATTAAACTGACTACCGACGTATGTTCCTTTTTTATTTCGCTCCAGTTTCATCAAAAAAATTAAACTAATTAGTTACTCCATATGGAATTTCTATCTCGAAGTTCGCGTCAAATCTAAAAATAGAGTCTGCATGTTTCGGACTTGTTTTAGCGTAAAATCATATGAGGATTATATATGCAAATGTACAGAAATGTCATCTAAACCTCATCAATCTTATCTTAATTTTAAAGCTTGCAGATATAACACGCGATACAACCGTTCGTAAATTTAAAGACTTGTATCTCTTTTCAGTAGCGATTTCGCGTTGTTCCATAGAGTGGAATGTTATGTTTTCCCGATGTTTCCCGTTAATATCAACAAAGTTTCATTTTCGCGATATTCGATTTTGAGCATAACATTTCAATTAACTGTTACTTTATTTTGCTAATGGTTGCGGTTGTATTTTCAAGATGAATTTTCGCTGTACAACCAGCTTTTTATAAAAGTTTTTATTGCTTCGTGTTTGTGTTTTAAATTATCTGGTATATTTTTCAGCTTAAATGTTTAAGTGATCTTTTATTTTCCGGGAATTGGCCGGAAACTACAAAGTATGAGGCAATTTGAGTAAAATTATTGACACAGCGACAGTTTCTGTACCTTCTCTAATTAATTACTTTTGATTAAAAAAAGCTGTCCTTTTTGGAAAAGCAAAAAGCTCCACAAACAAACAAACAAAAAACACTTTATTGTACACTTACTACACAATATACTAAACAATACATTATAGAAAAAGTTTGTACAATTGGCGGCCTTATCGCTATGTAGCGATTTCTTCCAGGCAACCGTGGATATAGGAAAAAAGATAAGTAAACAGATAGGATAGTGATACAAAGTGTACGGATTTATAGTGAAGATATAGTTAAATAAATAAGTACAAAAATTTAAAATAGGAAGAGAAAAGGAGAGGAATAATAAAAGAATGACAGTACAGAGATAATGCAGTGAAGGGAGAATTAAATGCGTAGTGTGTGCTCCACATTTGTCATAACTAAAATTAATAATGATTACCTATTAAATCCTAAATTTTCAACTTCTGTTTATTGTCATAATTTATTAATACTGACATGATTTCACCTCAACATTCATTGCCTATACTTAAATTGCATTTTTATATAATTCCAATAAAAGGATCAGAAATTGTTTTCCGTATAATATTATATCCTTATTCGATCGTAAAACCCGTTTATTGGGTGAAGTGAAATGTAAAATATTTTACGAGTAAAACCGCGGTGCGTTGTTTTCGCCCCGGGCAAATGGCTCGCGAATGAGCGATAATTTAGTCAATATTCTAAAATGCTACGCTATAATATACGTATTAGGTTGCGGGTACACTCAGCTAAGTTGGACTTAAAACAGTGATTCAATTTGTTTTTTGCAGTTAATTATTAAAAAATGCCTTTTTCCAATTTTCTAGTTTAGAATGTATTATTTTAACATACAAATAAAAATAAATAAAGAATCTATTTTGTTTGAAGGAAGAGTCTTTATTTGATTAATTCTATATATAAACTATAATAAATAAAGGCGCTTTTCCAGTAAAAATAAAGGATTTTATTTGTAATTCAATCGAATACAAAAATTGGTATTCATATTTTGATGTAATTAATTGAGAACTTCAAATAAATTAGTTTGTTATTTGAATTAAATGTTACGTAAGATAAATGCTATATTCAGCACAAGATCTACTTAGCTCAGTCGGAGAATGGATGGAAGACGTGAATAGATTAAGATTCTTTTTCATTAACAAGGAGTTTGAATAGACGTAAAACAAAAGGCTTAAGTTGTATTTTTAGCATAAGCAGTCTTATCGTAGTAACACCGTTTATTTATGACCATCAAGTTTTCATACCATTTGTATGCGAGAACTTCGAATGGGTTTATGATATGAAAAATACTTCATTTACACCGCTCTACTTTTTTAACTGGGTATATTTTAGTATAACTTACGATCAGATGATAACGTTGAGTTTTATTTTTCAGTTACTTATCAAATATGTAAATAAAAAGAAATTTGTATTTCATTGAAAAATTCGTATTTTTGAATAGGTTTTTCCTAGCTATGACAAATGTGCTAATAAAATTGACACAAAATCCCGTTGTATCGTCATCTTTGAACTCATAGAAAAGTATTTTGCGTGTTCTCGCATTTATCAAACGTCGCACGTGACGCGCCCGCCTCTAATGTTCATATAATACGACCCGGTATCGCTTGTCAGTCGATATGAAAAATATATAAGCTAATACTTTGCTCGTTTGCTGCCAGATTTAAAATTAAAAACGCCGTTTTACGTAAGTCTATAGCGGGACCGAAAATTGATAAAAGTTTTTGACGGGTTGTGACTTTGTCATTCTTTGCTGTCTAAGTTAGAGAATGATGGGGTATCATTGTTATCTTGTCAATTTTACATTACATTGTTTTTGTTTTGGTACTTTTATCAAATAGCTTTTTTTTGTTGACAGTTTAAAGTACTAACCTACTACAGTTTTCTATCCAGATTAATTTAATGTTAATTTACTGAGTGACCGTAACTATGTAGCTATAATAACATAGGCAATATAATTGATAAAGTTCTAATACCTAGATTAGTCATAAAAATATAATATCATTAAGTTATTGTTTAACTAATAATATCAATATCAGTAGGGACAGTCTGACGGACGCGTTCTCCAACGGCAAGGGGGATGATGGAGACTACCGCAAGTCTCCCGGGCCAGAGGACGACATGCTTGGCGCTGGGGCTCAACAACGACCATCTGGTACGTTCTATGGATGTTTCTAGAAATTATTATCAGCAGAGACAGTTGCGGAAGAAGAAAGGGCGATGACAGGGACTATGGCAAGTCTCCCGGGTCAGAGGATGACATGCTCGGCGCTGGAGCTCAACATCGACCATCTGGTACGTTCTATGGATGTTTCTAGAAGTAATTATTAGGAGAAACAGTTACAGACGCGTTGTAGAATATAGGAAAGAGGAAAGGGAGATGGCAGGGACTATGGCAACTCTCCCGATCTAGAAGACGACATGCTCGACGTTGGAGCTCAACAACGACCATCTGGTACGTTCTATCGATCTTTCTAGAAATAATTATCAGCAGAGATAGTTGCGTAAGAGGAAAGGGAGATGACAGGGACTGTGGCAAGTCTCCCAGGCCAGAAGACAACACGCTCGGCGCTGGGGCTCAACAACGACCATCTGGTACGTTCTCTCGATCTTTTTAGAAGTAATTATCAGCAGAGACAGTGCGTAAGAAGAAAGGGAGATGACAGGGACAATGGAAAATCTCCCGGGCCAGAAGACGACATGCTCGACGTTGGAGCTCAACAACGACCATCTGGTACGTTCGGCTGTTTCTAGAAGTAATTATCAATAAAGACAGTCATAAATCCGTAGAGAATGGCAAGAGATGGGGCTATTGGTATCAGCATGATTCTAGAAAGATCCACATAAGCGACCTTCGGGAAGCTTATGTGGGTCTTCCTAGAATCATTATTTGTAGGGTTTGTAAGACTGACGTTCTCTCTAACGCATGTTCTATTTAGCCCAATGGATATTGTAGTGTATGTGTATTTTATAAATCCTAAAACCGTTAATGTCTCGAGATCACGGGTAGTGGGGTGGACAGTCACGCGCAGCCTCGGGCGTGAGCGGACGTGTTTTACCCTGACTACTGGTGACGTAACGAGCCATTTGCATACATTGTATACGTAAGTACGGGAGCACTTACAGATATTATTATAAACGGGTTAACTTTATTTTCACGATAACGTAATTACATAAATATGATTACATAATTTTCACATTTCTGTATTTAACGAAAATCTTTATGTATATAATTGTTTTTCTGAAAGCATGTTATTGTTATGAAACTGATTATTTGTACATTAAATCTAAAAATCCCCCCTAGTGACGGAATCGGAGAACATGTTGCCGCGCCACTTGTCGCCCGAAGTGGCGGCCGCGTTGCAGAGCGTGCGATTTATCGCGCAACACATCAAGGACGCGGACAAGGATAATGAGGTTAGTGTATATATCTTTTGTGGCAAATGAAGGTTTTTTTTTATATAAGAACGATCTTACTAGGTATGGATTAATATTATCTGTTAAATTCGTTTGTAATAATAGTTCAATTTAAACAAGTTTGTGCACTCTTATAAGTGACTAGTTCACCATCTGTAAGATGTATTTTTTGTCATGAATTTATTATTGAATATCTATAATGTGAATTTATTGGTGAATATGTTATATAATAGTTTGAGTGTCTTAGAAAATAAATAGCATACGAAAACTTGACAAGTTTTAAGACAGTAGATAAGTACTTTTTATTAGCTACTATAGTGATTGTTTGTGAGGAATAGATAATTATTTTTTTGTCGTAAAAGTATTTTTTAAAAAATTTAACGTGTTATATATCTAACTAGCTTTCCGCCCGCGGCTTCGCACGCGTGGCCTACTAATTTCTGTAGTTTTTAGAGGCGCACAACGAAAGTTTAAAAAAAATACGGTCGTAGGATCGCTTATATATTTGCATTTCTATAGTTTTTTTATGATTCTCTATGGAAATAGGTTTGAAAAAACCTCATAGTGCGCGCGCCTCTTCAAAATACAGAAAATTGTATCCCATGCGAGCAAAGCCGCGGGCTGAGAGTTAATTATTTTTTGAAGGTTTTTGAGAATTTATTGAGTGTTTCAACGCCTTAATCTATACGTTAAGAGTATATAAAAGCATGTCCGCAATTCAACCAAAATCTCACATGCCCACGTGGTATGACATTTCTACAACTTCAGAAGCGCATATCTCAAAAAATATTTATTTTAGCAAAAAACGCTTGTAGAAACCTGTATTTTATTTTTAAACACCTATCCAATGACACCTCATTTAATGATGTATGCGCGAATTTATTTTTATACCCTCCGTTTACATGTATAAAAAGCCACCCCTAAAAATATTTTTTCAAATAAAATGTAGCTTATAAGTTGCACCTAATATAGGTCTATCAGCATATGAAATTTTATCAAAATCTGCCCAGTGGTTATTACGTGATTGACGCACATACAGACAGATAAACAGACAAACAGAAAAAAAAATTCTACCCATAGTTTTGGTATCTATAGAACATACATATTGCATACCAATTACTCTTTTTGAAAAATATTCAATGTACAGAAATGGTTTGGTTACTGTTTTATTATATGTATAGATAGTCATGTAATTTATTATTACTTAAGTTGGTTTATCTCACTCACAAAGTTTCCGCTAAATACAAAGTAACAATACTTTAACAATTTTAATATCAATTAATAGGCATTTCTTCTTACTGTACAGATTAAAAGTTTAAATTTAATTTAATTTATTAAGAACTGTTTACCTCCAATTTGTTTCTAAGTTTATAATTGCGAAAACTCGTCCCACCTCAACTTTACACAAATATTTTTAACAATAAATTAGCCAAGTTTCAAGAGAGACAAATTGGTCATTAGCAAATCCCCTGTAAACGTTATCGTACCAATTACATTTGTCTCGTTAATCTTAAGGTAACTCGAATGCGACCTATGAAACTTAAGTAAAATCTATACTTCTATACTAATATTATAAAGAGGAAATATTTGTTTGTTTGTTTGTAATGAATAGACTCAAAAACTACTGGGCCGATTTTAAAAATTCTTGCACCATTCGAAAGCTACATTATCCACAAGTAACATTGGCTATATTTAAAAGGCGTTTCGAACTTGTTTCGAACGTATTTTCCTTCTGATGAAAAATCACGCTATTCAGTTTACTTTTCCAAATTGTTTTTCGTATTACTTTTTTTAAAATATAATTTAGGGATAATATATTAATAATGAACGTCTATACTTCAAAATTGATTAAAACATTTTTTTCTCATTTAAAATTTACAATTTCTGGCCTTATCATTCAGAAATGTGGTAGCTTTGGGTTGTATTTTTGTCTCGTTAATCTATAAGATAACTCGTGTATAGTACAAGTTGAACAAAACTTGTAGCGGCGGCCTACTTTCTTCATGATAAATTTAAATTACACTGGATCTTTGTAAATGGGATAGCTTTGCGGGAAGTTTTGGTTCTGTGAAACTGTTTTTCGCTTTAAGTAAAATTTATAAGTTATGATTACAAAAACGTATTATTAACATTATGAAAATCGAATGGAATAATTTAAAGTCATAGAAAATATTGTTCTTTTCTCTTTTAGTCTTTTACACTATGTTACACAGCGTTATCCTTGAAACTAAAATCATTATTGTGCCTTTAACTTTCAGTGTGAGATTGGCACAATTCGCACCGAAGCAATACAGTTCTTAAAATACATTATGCATACTTATCCCCTTCCTTTCCTACCCTCAATACTGAAATTTCGGCAAATGCCATAAATATGTCAAAAAGCCTTAATGTCAAATCCTGCGTGTGATGTTTGAAGTACCTTTTGATAAATTGCTGAGTCATAAGAGGCGATGGGGTTGAAAGTTCAAAATTAAGATAAAGATTTAATTAAATTAATATTAATTTCTTTCGTAATTACGCACTTATTCCGAAGCCTTTCTTCGGACTCATTAAAAATTCAAACACGATAGAATGAAGTCGAGTTGAATTTCGACGCGTAAAAAATTTCAATGGCACAAGATGCGTAATGAAATAGCAAGAGGCAGTGCAGCCGTACGAAATAATCAGTATAAATAATTTTTCTCAACAATTTTGTATACAAAGTTATCAAACAAATCTCATTGTGCGACGGAACAGCTAGAAGTCTGCACAATTCCTTGAATGCAAACTTAAAAAATAAACCGAACTTAGCCGTGAGTTTACTTAAGGTTCTGCCAGACCGGGAGCGTGACTGAGTGAATGAACGACGCATTTTAATGCTCTAAGATGAACTTGGTCACATTCATTGGCGGATTCTTTTTGTTTCCTATTACTAGTTAACTATTTTAGGGCATGATCATGATCTGTGTAACATGTGGGTGTGATTTTGAGGGTAAGAATTTCAACATAGACACACGAGAAGATACCAAACGTAAGCAGAATTTTAAATATTACGTAAGAAGAGAGGGATTAGATGCAAAAGCATATGCTTTACGTGCATCTAAATACATAATAGTAAAACATAGCTCAGTTCTTAGCTTGTTCTGCTTAACGTCAGTAATTCAAGTTGAGAATAATCTCAATCACATTTTCCAGACACATAATTGACACTTGAACATTTCTAAAATATTATCTAGGATGGGATATCCATTATTCGAACATGATACGTGTTAAAGTGTAGTCAAACAACAAGTGACTTTGCAGTCAAACGCCATACTAATTGGCTTACTAAGAGCGTGCTTTCAGCGCGCCACGCATACCTCGCTGTCTGGAAGAACCCTTACTTAGCATGACGTGGGTTTGAATTGTAGGTACATTTTGCACAACTCGGTTTAAAGTTTTGACAAGCATTCGCTTGTTTGGAAAGTGATTTAACGAAGTTTCCCTTTTTGTTTGAATGGGACTTTATTTGTTTATTGCAAACATTTGCGAATTAATTTCGGAATAATCGGAATTGCATTGAACTTTCGTACGTTCAGGAATAAGGAATTATTTTTTTTGGTTTTATTTTAAAAGTTACAGGAACGCGTAATAACATGTCTAATCCTTAGATATAATTCCAAAATTGGATGGTTTAAGCACTAGCTTATTAGTAACTAAATAGGATACACGAGATGAATAAAATGCATGTTTACACTTGAACTCATAAAATTCAGTCGTCCTTTTATTTGTGGAAAAAGCCGCATACAACCAGTTACTTAGTCTCAATCCACTGCAACAATTCTCAATGTTTTCTATTAAACAAACTAATCTATCGTATTTGTGCTTTACAACAAACATTAAACGTACATAGTTTGTGATTTCCAACAAATATTAACACACGACATAGTTGATTTGGCGCGGAGATAAAATGAAATACTCCAATAAATCCGTTCATCGACAATCAGACGCAATATCAACAGCTACGGCGATGTTTGCTCGAGACATTTGCGACGTTACAAGCAGAGATTTCCGTACTTTTCCTGTATTGACTTAGCATGTTTCTTTTTAAACTCGTTTAATGTTTTTCTTCAATATTATAAAGATAAATTTTTACACGGTTAATAGTGAGTATAGTTCAATAAATCCGATCATCGACAATCAGACGCAATATCAACAGCTACGACAATGTTTGCTCATGAAATTTCCGATGTTACACATAGAGAATTCTGTACTTTTCCTGTATTGATTTAGCATTTTTATGTTCCTTTTTCAAATTGTTTAATATTTGTCTTTCATCGTCATATTACGTAAGTTTGCACATAGTTTATAGTGAGTAGTGACCAAATCCATTCATCGACATTCGGAGGCAATATCAACAGCTACGACGAGCGTTTTTCCGCGAGGTTACAAACAGATATTCCAGTAGAATTTCTGTAGTAGCGGCCTCGTCCCTGTAGCATAATTTTATATATATAGCCTATGTTATTCGTGGATGATGTAGCTTTCGAATGGTTTTTTTTAATCGGTCCAATAGTTTTCGAGCCTATTCATTACAACCACACAACAAAGTTTCCCTCTTTATAATATTAGTGTTGACATATTAACACACATTTACACACACATCATATTTAAGTATTGTTGATGATGTGATATATGATGTCTGTGTAAATATTCAAGAAAATCAAAATAAAATTAAATGAGTTGCATTTGAAATTGGCTACTCAGTTGCTTCGGAGAGAAAAAGTATGACCGTACACTTT
>LQNK01000135.1:313083-366894 GCA_001586405.1 Phoebis sennae
GCCTAATTATGTAAGAGCACCAATAAAATATGGTATCTTTACAAAAGATTATATTATGATCTACAATTATTGTAAAAAGGTAATTTTTAAATAAAACTTGGTTTGAAAAAAAGTCTGGAGTATTTTTTACCCTTAATTTAGGAATTATAAAATAATGTTTTTAATTGTATTCTGAATAACTAATTTTATTTATTTAGTGAATTTATGTGCCTTCAACGATCTAAATTGACCAGACTAGAAACTCGTATATCTCAAAAACCCGAAGTTTTTTTGATACCAAATCTTTAACCATTTCATTCCTTAAGGTGCTTATTATCATTTCTATATGATATTTATAAAGGGGCACCCAAAGCCAAACTGTCTTTGGACAATGGGCATGCCCCTTTGGTATACATATAGGTTCAGAATAGTGCGTGGGGCTCGGCTAGTTTATAATACTAGTAAGAAGTAGGACTAGTAGGATCGAAAGATCATTTATTCGTTTGTGTTTTAAATTCAATTGTATTGGTACTTTTAATTCAGTTGCTTATTAAATAAAAAAAAATATATTTTCGGATAACTTCCTCGGTTTAACGCCATCCTCAGCGATTTATAACCCTCAATACCGATGATCTGACAGTTTAAAAATGATCTTTTCAGTTTGTTTGCCACTTTCCTTTTATATTAATGGTGGCCGGCCTTATCTCTTTACTGAAAGGAAGTAGTTTATAAATTATGGTTAAGACCGTTTCTTTTACGCGTTTGTAATGATTGATGAATATATTTCATAATTATTCATATAACACACTAACTTTGAAATTTAGTTTCATTTGTTATTTCTTATAAAATAAGCAAGTTGTCGACACTATATTTACACTGGCAATAAGTGGTACATATATTATACAAGTGTTTCTTTAAGGTATTTTATAAAATTGTTATGTGTGTCAGTGTTGCAAATAAATAAATAAAATATATCGCCAGATATACAATTTATTTTTCTTTTTGTGTATTTGATTCATAAATATATCATATGTAAAAATATTGTGTCATATGTAAAAATATTTCCCATTCAGTATATATAACGCCCTTGTCAAAGCTGCTCACTTCCCCTTAAAACGATCTGTGACGTCAATGCAAAGTAAATCCAACCCATGTGCCAATAAAAGATACTTCGAATTTAGAACTTCGAATTATACAGTTATATTTTTTTCATGTTTATTTTTACCAAGTGATGCTTATAACTTATTAAAAGATAATGTTGGCAACAGAAGCTTATAGAAATCTATTCACCCCTGTTGTATACTCGTATGTGTAGATATGTAGGTAGCCCTTTGAACTGCATATTGTAGGCAGTTAGATTTAAATCGAAATCGGCAATAGTTTCGAAAGAAATTCTCTAGCCTTTTGTTTTCTAAGCTAATATTGTAAAAAGGAAATATTTGACTTTTTGTTTGTTTGAGTTAAATTGGTCCCGAAACTATAAGACCGATTTGAAAATTATTTCATCATTGGAATCCTACATTATTCTTATGAACATACACTATATAACATTATCCAACGGGAGCAAAGCCGCGCGCGACATCTAGTTTAAATTACTATATTCTGGTGCAAACTATGAAGGTCATTTTTAAATAATAATTTTAACTATATTAGAGCAAAAAAGGAACCAAAATATTTCGAGCAAAAGTTAGGCTTGCTATAAATTTGAATTTCAACCTTAAAAAATATGGTTCGGAACTAAACGTACACATTGTAAAATGTTCCCATTAAATATTCCATTATCAGTATCGACACAAAATAATCTATTCAGAATGTCTACGTTCATTTCAGTTGATTGCTTTTTCAAACACCATTCCCATGAGCTGGATATCGGGGTAAACACGGATTCCCATTCCTAGGCACTAACAGTATTTGAGGCGGATTTCCCTCATATTATACCCACAAACCTAACAAACTGTTTAGAACAGCCACTCGAATTTCAACATTACTTGAATAGAAATAACATATATATTCCTCTGCCACTAAATGACAGAATGGATTTTAGGGCTTAGGAATCGTAAAGGAATGGCGAAGTTTCTAGAAAAATGTAAGACGTCGAAGCTGTATTTCTTATTATCTGATTGTAAGAAGTTGAAGCTAGTTTGTGAGCGGTTTTGTGGGGAAATTTTACGTTTTCATTCTTGTTCTGTATTGAATTTTAGAGGTCGTAGTAAATAATGTTCAATTCGTACTTATACCCTTTATTTAAATTTATCTATATGAAAGAAAGACTTGTAAGCGAGTTATTATTGTTGTCCTTATTCTATGATTTCTTGTAATAGACCGACTCAAAAAGTTTTTAAACAATGTTTACATTAGTCTGTAAAATGTTCATCGTGTGTTAATATAGTCTACTCATATTAATGATTAGCTGTTCCACGCGGCTTCGCTCCCGTAGATAAATGTTATATAGTCTGTGTTACTCGTGGAAAATGTAGCTTTCGAATAGTGAAAGAATTTTTAAAATCGGTCCAGTAGTTTTTGAGCCTATTCATTACAAACAAACAAATTCTTCTTTATAATATTAGTGTAGAAGTGTAGCCAAAGACATTCGCTTTTGACAGCGTTGATAAAACTGTATGGTTTGACATAATTTTGACGCATTCAACGGTCATTACGCGAAACGATACGGCATTTTTCTTTTATTTACAACTTGACATATAAAAGGTACAGTCAATACGCTATACCTATTAATGTTTATGCGAATTTCATTTCCTTTGAGTATATTAAACATCATAAAAGTCGAAAGTGTCTCCGAGGCATAGAGGCCATTATGAGATGTGCGGTAAGAGCGGATATTGAATTTCGTTCCACTCCCAAACCACTTTAACATGTGGATCGGCATATTGGTCCCAAGGAGTGCATTGCGATTGGAAAATACTTAAAAACGTGACAATATTATGCATTTCGAAACTG
This sequence comes from Phoebis sennae, assembly GCA_001586405.1. Classification (NCBI taxonomy): domain Eukaryota; kingdom Metazoa; phylum Arthropoda; class Insecta; order Lepidoptera; family Pieridae; genus Phoebis; species Phoebis sennae. The sequence continues at coordinate 316,018 of LQNK01000135.1, forward strand.
TGGATCGCTTTCGGATAGCGGCTCAGATTCATTCGCAAAGCAAACAATGTGAGGTTGTTATAAGCCCGCGTGGAGTAAGATCGTTTTAGGGTTTTTGTTTTCGTACGTCCAAGGCCTTTTGTAATCGATTCTGGACCTTTGTTTATATTTGAAACAATGTCTTGATAACGAGAACAATATGAGATTTTGTTTATGTTTTGGTTGAAAAACATATATAATTTCAGCATTACATTGTTAACATGTAGTGAATATTAAAATTTAATCCCGCAATAAAACGAGGAAGGGTATAAAAATTCTGAACATTCTTCCAAAGTGCATCAGTTGCACACTTGAAATGCCTTTTGGGAAGCCATTCATTTTATATGCGCTACTTACTTCAATATTTTAGCGCATTGCACTATGTATGTATTAGATTTATCGAGTTTTTAGCATTGGATATTTTTAAAAGGTTTAAACGTGCAATATGTAATACCAATGTTTACACTTTAAATTTATGAATAAATAATGTAATATCTTAGTCAATTTTACATCGTCAAAGTTAAGACAGAAGATATGTACTTAATAATAAATATAATGTCATTTTTATTTTAATTCAAAGCTCTCATTTATTTAAATTAGTTTTGTCCTTAGAGATAAGTCACTAAAACTTATAGACTACAATAGTCCAAATTAAAAAGTGTCGGTATTGCAATAACTTACGTTACGTACGTTTACAAATTATTTATAGGGCTTATATTGGATAGCGATATAAGTTTAGGGTAGCCCCGTTAATTTAAATTAGACGTATCAGCAAAATGTGTCTTTAATCTTTATAATGCGGGCTTCGGTTAGGCGTAATACTTGCAATTATATTTCGCTAAACCAAAACCCGCGTGAACATATCGAAATAATTAAATTCATACACACATTGTTTAAATTTACATTACGTGCTAGATAATTTAAGGATTAATCGAATTGGTTGCGTGATATCGTTGTTTACGTATTGAATGTAATTTAATATTGTAGTAATAGCTATCTAATGCAAACAATGGCATTTTCATCTGATTAACATTGAATTGTAGCTGAGTAAATGTGATATGAGGTGTGGAAATGTGTTCGGCCGCAGGTCATGAATGTGCACGGAAAGATAGGTATGAAAATGATGTAATTGTTCATTGAGCATTCATTTAATTGACATTATCTGCTCTAAATCTAAACAGTTTTATTCTGTCCCCTAGATTACTATTGTCAATGACACGAAATGTTCCAAACCAAGCAAAGAATTTTGAAATAAATAACTTACAAATTTCAGTTATTAAAAGATTGGTAAACAAGGAAAATACATTCTTTTCAACAATAAGCCCAAAATTTTCTAAAACAGAAATAAATTACCACACATTATTTTTTATAGTTTGATTCGATTTCGATGATATGTTGTTACATAATCAACAAACATTCCATTATAATCCCATCCAAAAACATAAGCAAACAGTGCTTGTGAAGGAGTGTTCTCAAATCCCCGGAGTGCTGGCTCGTAGTGATTTCAGCTAACATTGGCTCGTTGACTACAACTTTGACCTACTGAGTATTCCAGACGGAATACAAGTGGCATTAATTTATACTGTGGCTAGCTCTGCTGTAAATAAATTAGTAGAAGCTAATGCACACTTTTAACGCGTTAATTTTAATGAAATGGGGTTGGTTTAATTAATATTTTTAGGGACTAAATATAACTCCGTTATATTCAAATAGTCGTTTTAAATCATGATTGTCCTTAGTAATACCTATCTACTATTTTGATATATAAATTGAAGGAGTATAAAATATTGCAAAAGAGCGTGCAATTTTATTGAAGTGTCTTTATGTTTGTGTTTACTTTGAACAAGATACAGCTTTAAACAAATCCAACGATAACAAATATCTCCAGCCACGAACACGAATGAATATCGAATCGAATTTATTTCTAACCGTAATACAATAATAGTTCTCCTGTTTCGAAACTTTATTAGTTTTCGTAGGATGCAAAAAGTGCGGTAACGAGCGATGCCGATCCGAAGTTCTTTGGAAACCTCGTTATGAACTACAATACTTTCATAGAATTCGCATTTACGTACCCACGGCCGGGAAAGAAATTTCATTTTAATATAATAACCATGGGTCCTCGACGGGCAATCATCTTGTTATGCAGATAGCAAATTAAATTGTTATTTTTTCATACCTGCTCAAAATTGAGCTTTTCTCTTTTTTATCCGGTGGTATATGAAATTTTTATTGGTTGGTTGGTTTTGCATTTTTCTTAAATGTTTTCTGGAGTTTTATATGAATAAGAAATTTGAGGAAAAGGTGTATTTGTGCAATTTTTCTAATGTGTGTCTTTGGAACTTCTTTCTCTTCGTCATTAAAGTTTAACTTGATAGTTGCGATGCATATTTTAGATATTTCTAGAGTTAAGAGTGTGTTAGGAGGATGGGTGATGGTGAACACTTGACATCAGTCAATGGTGGGCAGACTCTTTTACGTGCGGTGTTATAATATTTTTATGAATCATCAATCTTATAGTAACTTATATAAACTCCGTGTTTGATATAATTTTTAAAAGAATATTGGAAATCTACAAAGGTTCACAATTTTGTAATGTAAAAGGTGTTCTTTCTAAATCTTGGCAGAAGTTAGGTTTAAAATTGACCGTACCTTTAACTCGTTGTAAAGTAAAGGTGTCTGACACATTGCCAGGGATATCAATTGAGTTACTGGCTACTTCTTGAGCTTATTTTACCAATAAAACGGCAAGTTCGGTACCGAGTTACTTTTAAATTCCTAAGAAATTTTCTCTACCTAAGGTAGATATGTACGTATTTAAAATTTAACTGTTGTATAAAATTACTGAGCTTAGATCGTGTTTCTCGTTTTTGTTAACTTTAAACAAAATAGACAATGCAAACATTTTAAATTCTGAGATTTTTAATGAGTTATTAAGCTAAGCTTTATCCTCACTAGCTTTCATGTAACTATTTTATGTAAGTAGCGCAATTTTTAAAACCCCTTGCAAACTACGCGAGCAATACCAACAAAGTCCTTTAGTTTTCATCAGCGTAACATTATCGCTACCCTCTTAATCTACATCAGGAAATTACGCCATAATACGCTTCCTTTCATTACTAAAGCACAAAACCCATTGGAGACGGGAAATAATGAAAAAATGCCTTACATTTTGTAGCTAAGGGGTTCAATTAGATGCTTTGAAAACAAGTGAATAAACCAGGACAATGAAATGAGCTGCTTTGCATAATTGGACACGATTCTGTAAAGTTTTCAATAACGAAGGTAACGTTTAAGAATGTATATTGGATACAAATTATTATTAGCCACGGACTAAATTGTATTTGCTTTGCCCTATTGATTGTGATGCAAATTTAGTATATTTGATTTTGAATATTGTGTTAGAGGCAAATTGTAATAAATGGCTGTAATCAACTTTGATGTAACTGATAATCAATAAACCCCTATAGAATTTGTTGCTAACATACCTATATACAATTACCTCTAGCGGCTTCACATTTATAATATTAGTAGGATAGTACGATTGATTCACTAGTACTAAACGTTGTTTATTAGTTTCCTATTACAAGTTGCTGAACATACCGCATCGCGTGTACATGTCATTACATCAGTGGACGTATAATCAAAGGCCTTTGTACATCGTCCCACACGCAGTGACTTAACACTCTGATGGTGTAATCATCGATCACTGAAAATTCACTGTTCAAGTTTACTGCAGTTTTCTGAAATAATATACCCATAGAAGTAGACTTATGGAATAAACTAGCAATCTTCTATTAAGTATTATGAGTATTATGAATTGGGCACCTTTCATTTTCGAAACGGTCTGAAATTAAGTCCATTATATTTTATCTTGGATCTAAAGGTGCATTCCAAAATTTCGCGTTTTCACGTTTTTTTCAAGAGCAATATAGTAATGATGTTAACAAATTATGGTTATAGAAAGTCTTGGTTTAGTGTACTGTAGAGTAAAATTACATTTAATATTGTAACATTAATAAGTATATCTATGGAATATAGTACAACATTAAGAATCATATTTACTGTGAAGGTAGATGATAAAAAGTAGTGATGGCAAATGGTATAAAAGATTGGTGTCGCTATAGAATCGGTTCAGTATTGTACGTTAGCTTTAGGCTGTCACTATGCTCGAATAGTGAACCAAAAGGTATAATACACTAAACCATGAGAAGGGAACAGTTTTATTTAGTGTCTAAAATCTAAAATAGCTTCTTGGACGTTGCAAAAGGAGTATTGGTTATAATATTGTCAGTTTTTCAACGCGAAGGCAATCTCGGCATAGTATTTCACGAAAACTCACGTAAGCACAATCTTTCATGACAAATTGAACCATGATAGGAACTAAGAGTGAAGTCCCGTGTTCCCTATAACGGCGAATTATCTGATACAATTCTAGTAACATAATTTTTCCTTGTTCACAGGTAGTCGAAGACTGGAAGTTCATGTCCATGGTACTAGACAGGTTCTTCCTCTGGCTGTTCACGATCGCGTGCTTCGTAGGTACGTTCGGTATTATCTTCCAGTCGCCTTCCTTGTATGACACGCGCGTTCCCGTCGACCAGGAGTTGTCGTCTATACCGATGCGCAAGAACAACTTCTATTACCCTAAGGATATTGAAACTATTGGTATCGTGTAATATGAAATGCCTATTAAATGCTCATTTGCCAAAACATTATGAGGGTATCATACTTTTGGGTTACTAAAGTCGAAGTCTTGAGCCATTTTTGGGCAAATTGAAGCTGTTGGTATGATGTAGGAGTTTAACTTATTGTAGTTAATATTGATCAATACCATACGTGTTTTAAGGTTTCTATAATTTTATGTTTTAAATATATAGAATCCAAAATAAAATATATCCTAAACATATATTGACACACGAAAAAGTGTATACTCTTTTTGAGACTCACAAATTATATTATTGGTATCACAAAAAAATATCAAAAATGAAAGTTTGTAAAAATGTGTATGGGCGTTTCGATTGGCCAAAAAATAGTACTTTAGTACGAATTATAAGTTTAAAAATCCCTAATGGCACTAAACTCACAATCTATCATACATTTATATCAAGTTTTAATAATAGCGTATAAGATAAAAATAGATGTTATCGGTAAGCGCCTCCTACATTACTTGGTAATAGAATTGCTCAATGGAAAAACTTTGTTTCGCTTGTTATTGGTGACGAGAATAATGAAAAAGAAAACTTGTTATACAAAATATACTGCTATGATATTATTTATTTATTTTTTCATTTATTTATATTTATTTAATTCAGATACATAGGTCCATACAGAATTAAGAATACACAATTTTTTCTAATAAAGTAACTTAAAATTATATTATATACTAGCTTTCTGCCCGCGGCTTCGCTCGCGTGGACTACAAAATTCTGTACTTTGTGGATTTTTGACGTAGAGGTGGTATGACAATCTTAAAGATTTAGAAACATATGTTTGTAAATATATCTCGTCAAAGGTTTTAGTTCGAAGTATAACCTAAACTAAATATAACGAAAATGTCACTGTTCATGTTTATATAATTTTAATAGTTCCATTTTAATTTTTTTCCAAAATTTTAACATTTTATTTTATTGGAAATCTGTTGTATATTCTCGGAATGAAAGAGTTGATGTTTGCATGCATTTAACGCATATTTCCTTATGGACGAATAATAATAACTTCTGCATGTTGGTTAGTCTTTGTTATGATTGGCCGCCATGACCGTAATCTACTTTGGCGATCAAGAGCTACATTAATCACTAAAAAGTGTTGTGCAATCAACACCTAAAAAGGTTCAACTCAATGTACCTACGCGCATTTATGATGTATGATCACTTTAAATACTCATATCTTTTTTATTTGTTAACCGATTTGAATGAAACAAACACTAAAACCTCCGGGGACTTGCCGTAATACATAATCGAAAACTGCATTTAAATCGGTTGAGCCGTTTCGGAGTTCAGTGCGTACAAACGCCCGATAAACAGACAAACAGACAAACCGACAAACAGGCAAAAATTCTAAAAATCATTGTTTTGGGTTTAGAATCATAAATGAAATACGAAACATTAATTTTTTCTTGAAAATATTCAATGTACAGACACGGCTAGTCTACGATTTTATTATATGTTTAGATTATTACCTTGTAAAAATCTACTTAATTCTTCCAAATTTGCCAAATTTATGTTTATTGACGTTTATTGTTAAATGATTTTTGTTATTTCTAATTATTCATAGTTTTAGTACATCGTAAGATTAATTAAATATACTGTGGCTGTGAGTTTTATTTACTTTTAAGTAACTATATTATCTAATGAATTTAGAATAGTAAAGCACAAATAAAGGATTAAATATTTTCTTGTCTTTTATTAACCTAATATCTGTTTAATGATCTCCCCAATTATTCTACTTAATATTATAAATGCTAAAGTAACACTGTCTTTACTAAACTACTGAACCGATTCGATTTTGTATAGATATTGTATGAAACAAGAAAGGACAGGATAGTTTTTATCCTCGAAATGCCACGGAAGCCGGAGATATATGATGGTGAAACCTCAGCTAGTTTGAAATAAGCAAGGTATATCAATGAAGTCCTAAACTTTGTCTAAATAGACTGATATAAAACTATCCTAATACAGTGTCTAGAATACCTATAAGCCAAATTTTGATATCAAAAAATATCAGCCTTACCTTCTTAAATAGGAATTATAAAAACCTTCGTGCCAACATCTTTGCACATGGTCTTCGCTTTTTGTTAAATAGGAGTGATAACAAGAATATCAAAATCCTTTTAACTTCGTGTAACAACTTCTAGCAGTTGCTTATTAGTGTCGAGCTCGGCCAGATAATACACGCTCTGGATCAATAAAATAGGGATGATAAAGAAAAAAAACTGTGTTTCGTATGGTGAGCGGGTGCCAGCAGTTCTGTATTCCCATCCTATTATTCTTCCGTCCTGTTCTAGTCTTCTCCTAACTTCCTATCATTAAAGGATCTTTCCTTTCCTTCAAGCCGGCCAGGCATCTATGACACTTCATGTTGTAGATGTTCATGGGCTGCGGTCAGTTACTTAACATGAGGTGAACCGCATGCCCCGCTTGCCTGCTATTACATAAAAAAAAACAACGAAAAAGTGTCAAAATCCTTTTAATGCGGCGTTATCACAAGTCTGGTGATCATATCGAACAAGCTGAGTGGACAGGCGTCGTAATACTTGTCGCAGTTGCCTCTGGTGCCGTCCAGCTCGGCTTCATAGTATACGTCATCTATTCCTTCTTCTTTTGATGATGAGGGCCTGCAAATACATAAAGATAAATACCTGAAGCAGATTTACGTAAGTCATATGTTTATTTCTCGAAAAACGTTAAATTAGCCTATGTTGTTTGTGGATAATGTAGCTTTCGAATGATGAAAGAACTCTTAAAATCGGTTCAGTAGTTTTTGAGCCTATTCATTACAACCAAAGGTTTCCTCTTTATAATAAAAGTGTACATAAATGAATCTTCATTCGACTGGAATAAACGAAATCGTCAAGAAAATGATAAATTTTACATTTGAGAGGAAAACAGATAACAATCAACCTAAAATAAACTCACTTGACCAATTACAGATAAAAATAGAATCCAATATTTACGTACAAATTTCAAGTCTCAATTCTAGGTAAATAAAACCAACAATTATCATAGTTTGCAACTCGAATCCTCAGTGCAACTTACGTGAATATAATATGCATAATGTGTCCCAAAAGCCCGTTGTGGTGTAAGGGAGTCTCAGCCGCCTCGCAGATGTTACGCAGCAAGCAGTCTCTTCCGTTCAACCCGTTCCTTTAATAAACGCTCACTTTAAAGGTCGAAATTCGAAATTTCATGAAGGAAAAGAAACTAACGATGGTTATATTGCTTTATCAAAACTGTATGAAGTACGGTGTGGATCACACTGGTATTGCGATATTTGCTGGGCCTTTTGTGAGTTTTCGTAAATTCAGCGTTACTTTTTAAAAATTGCACAAAGCTTACAGTGGGAATGTAACCTTAAAAATAGATCGATTTATTAACATCTAAGATCGACTTATTAATGTTTCGTACCTAATACTTTCAACTATAGTTACTACATTTTTTGTCAAACTTTGTTGTCTACGTTTATCATCAGGTATGTTTTAGTACCTTACGAACGTAAAATGTACGTTGAAAGCATTCAAGTAATTCTAAAAATTATCTCCACTCAGCAACCATAGTAATAAGTAAGGAAGGAAGGAAAACCTAAGCATTTAAAATGCAAACGTTTTCCTTTCGTGCTCTGTGGTTATGTCCCCGTTGTCAGGTAGAAAGCTAATAAATAATTAACGACCGATCGTGTAGCAGGACTCGAACCTGTAATTTGTGGAACTACCACAATCAGGGTTACCAACTTTTATCACAAGTATATTTAGAGAAGGAAAATGAGATGTGTTTTAGAAAAATTTATATATTTATTTTTCGTTTTAAAAAATATTTTACTACTTATCAATTTCTACTTTTAAACATTTTGGTACTGAAAATGGTATATATATTTTTATTCAACATTAAAAAGATTTATGTAGTGAAAAACAGTATAATAGTATAGTTGGCAACCCTTACCACAATTACAGTTTTTAATTCTATATATTTGTATGCCAAAGAATTAGAAAGTTAATAGTAATTGTGACATTAGTTATGTCTCAAAACTTACTCTTTAAATTTAGATTCCAACACAGTATATGCCAACTCTCTTGTAATACTTCGACTATGTCTGGATTCTATAACCTGTAAGAAGAATTAATACATTTTTTATAAAGATCAGTTCGAGTCTGGTCGTAGATCGTTTTTGAAGCCAATTTAGTGTTGTCACAGATAATATAATACTATAGGTGTAGTTTTACTGGTTTAGTGTTTAGTTTATTAAAGTCTCTAAATAATGGAGGAAAAAAAATTTTTTTCGTTATTATTTCATTGTTTCAATACGTTTTGCACCGAGTTCGAATAGCGTAACGGCAGTGATCACACACGATCGCATACATTCACTGACAAATTATGTGGTCCTGTGATCTTGTTCTCCGAGGACCCAAGATACATAAAAGATTTGGGCTTAGCCTAGTAATAAATAATTTTATATAACCATAGTCTTTGTGACTGATCAGTTTGTAACATTTCTTATGGTAATAAAGATTATTTTATTTTGATTTTGATTACTATCTACGAAATTTCTAATCCACACTTTCTGGTCTTGCCCTCGTGAAAAAAGAAATCGATAAAAGATTTAATCTCAATAAACCCGTGTCATTAGTTACGGGCCTTTATCTGCGGTAATGTAACTTCGACCAATTGGACTGAATCCAAAGTGGTGTTTTATTGTTTAACTTGCTTCTTACCAGTTTGATAAAAAAGAGGCGTTTATTGGCCTTTTTCGATAATTTCTCTATACGTATAGGAGAAGACTTTATAAATAGGTTAAATATTTAATCTATTGTTACACTTGATACACTGTATTGTTACTTCGTGATGGAAATGCATTTAAAAACATATAGAATTAAAGTCTTTTTCACAGTATTTCCACATTTAAATAAACTTTATTCAATTTACTACCGGTTTCGAATAATTTCCACTGCCTGGTGATGATTTTACGAAACCGGTTGTAAATTGAATAAAGTTTATTAATAAATGTAAATAGTGTGAAAAAGAATTTAATTCTATATGTTTTAATGTATCGTTATAATTTTACATTTATGTAAGGTTGCTACAGATAAAAAATAAGAAATAAAGAGACTGGAACTATGTAAAACTATCCTACTTTCTACTAATATTACAAACGTGAAAGTTTGAATGATTGAGTTCCAATTACACAGTTACTGAAGGGATTTTAACGAAATTTCATACACAATAGTAATAGCTAATACTAGGATTTAGTGTCAACATTTTTATTGATCTATTGGCATTAAATTTAAACATACATTCTCATAGCCCAGAGAAAACTCTTTTACATCTCTAAAGTCAAAGTCAAATTCATTACATTTATTTTCCAAATTGCCCTCAAAGCGACTTTAAAACGTCATATACATTCTGAAATACTGCAGGATACGTAAGTAATTTTTGAATGTTAACAAAATGTCCTACAGCATTATGTAAATACATTATTAGCAGTGCGTTACTTGACATCGTTCGTTCATAAGCTCAGTATGTCAGCCCTGATAGTACTCCAGGTGGTACCGGGTCAAGGGCCTTCCCATTACATTGTTCACGCTGACTGAACATTAATTTGTTTCCATGTTCTTTCTCGAAGGATCGCTGTTCTTATGAACATTTCTTTGTACCAAAACGAATATCTACACTTATTGTCAAGAGGAAAACTTTGTTTGTTCGTTTATATTGAATTGGCTCAAAAACTACTGGATCGATTTTAAAAATTCTTTCACCATTCTAAAGCTACATAATCCACGAGAAACATCGTCTATATTTAAATAACATTATTCTATAGATGCATTATGAATCAGCGTGTACACCCTATTTTATTACATTGAAATAAACAAACATCTAGATCTAAACAGGGAAATAAGAGAACGTATTTCATACCAAATTTTTGAACTACACGTGTGGAAGATATTGGAATAGCTTTGAAAAAATCTTATGTTTATGCCTTATTTACTTACGGGTAGTACAATATCCTACTAGGCGTGGGTCTAAAGCGTATCTATTATGCACGTAGCGTTAACATACATATATTACTAGGTCGCGAATGGTTGATTATAACCGCTATGATATTACGACGTTTATAGTAACCGAGCTTTAGTATGGGTTAGAAAAATCAATATAGTTTAAATAGTAGCCTTAAATGACGCATAAGATAAGTTTTGTTTGTCTTTTAATCGTTTATTGTATTGAATTATACTAATATATACTTACGGGAAGATTAGGGAACAAGACTTCGTCGATTTCTGTGATGTTAGTGAGTACTGAATAGTTGGACTCGAAGTTGTAAGATACGAACACGTTCTTATCCGGGATGTCCAAAGGCACGGCTATCGCCACGAATGTCTGTAATTTTATTAAAAATAATTAATTTTGAATTTTATAACCTGACATATAATTTATTAATGAGAGTTTTGTGAGGGTTGAATGCAAAATAACAATAGAATGATTGCTGTTTAATTAGGAAACATAAGAAGTAATCCATTGCATCTAGTTCTTTATTTATCTATTTTGTTACAAGATTTGCTTGACTAATATAAGCTAAGCTAACTAAGCTTTTTTATAGTAAATGGAATATATCACTGGACCTGTACCCTGCAAACCGATTCCTTTTTTCATGCCAAATTGTCGCAAATATTGCTCAATGTCCTAGTGACAGATTACAATAGAAAAGAGATAAAAACATCTATTTCAACTAAGTGACAAAGGCTATATAGAAGCGAATCCACGCAGTACAGCTAGTCATTTAATAATAGCCCCCCTGACCGATTTCGGCCATGGTGGACAATCTCAACAGAGACTAGCCAGCTGCGCAGGAGATATTATAGTGCACAAGTGTATGCGCGAACACAAGTGCACTCTTTTTTCATCAGCTAGTCATTTATAACTTATACTAATTACTACTACTTTATGAACAATAAATTTTGCTTACCCCATATAAACTGGTGCTTGGGAAAACAAGCGCCCGCTTTTGCACATCGTGGCTATTTATTACTGAAGCAGACAATAAGCTGAAAAAAAGGCAAATTCAATATTATAATATATGCGATAATCAGCTAGGTATCTAATCAAGGAAATGTAATAAAAACTACTATAAACTATGTAAGTAGACCTTATATGATTTCAGGTTTTATTGATTTTAAATAAAAAATTTCGTCGATACAAAATATATTAAAATGCACTATAACCTAGAATTATTCCTTTACGGAATTACGAGTAAGTTTAGTAGCGCGATATGACATTTAAATTTAAAATAGAGTTACGCGACTTAACCCGAACGTTATGAAATTTTTAGCTGCATATAATAGATTTTCTTCCTTACATTATTATACGCGGTAGAATAATGCGCTTTGTATTTCGGGTTAGTTTAATCTTTAAATAGAAATACATAATTATTTTATAACGAAAGAGGAATTATGAGAGCAGAATTCGATTCGAAAAAGCTGTTGAATTTTGATAAAAATACTTATACTAAATAGTTTTATGAAGGTTTAATTATTATTTCAATTAAAACAATCTAAAAACGAAGTGTCTACCAAATAAAACAATAATGTTTTCAACAAATTAGTTGTTCACCAATAAACTCAGCCCTACCTAAATTTAATAGCAGGTGATGAATAAAATCTCTTATTAAATTAATTCTTAATGATATCAGATTCAATATAAAACAAAAATTAATTTAACTTACAAAGTAAGAAGTATGTTCCAATCCATGCTATATATTTACACAAGTATGTATGTACACATAGGTAGACTTTTTTTGACTGGTCTAAGATATATTGTTACAGTGTTTCGTGCATGAAAGGAAAATTATCACCAATGCGCGGAATAACGGTGCGACTTTTATATTTAGAGTGGCTAAAGTAAGGCGATCTCGTTTCTCTTCAGACTTTCCCTGTCTATTGATTAATATTTTGGACTCGTATGGTAAGCTAAGGCTTTTAGGTATATTCTTAAAATTATTCTTATTCTTATTCTTATTCTTAATTATTCTTATTTAAACACCAATGGCTAACGAATAAATATGCTTTGACACATATTACATTTGCTACATATGATGCAAGTATTTAGCCGCTTTTCAACTTCTATACAGTTTCCTTGTGATAAAATAAACTTTTCACATTACTTAAAATTATTGTGAACGTGGTCTATATCTGTTTTTATGAAACATTAAAAATCTCAACAATTAAGTTAATAAAACCTTTTTTTATTCGTTTATATAAATGTTATGTATCGTTAATAGTACTTTTTGTGTAACAAAAATAAATTATTAGACTAGCACTGTCAAGTAAATAAAAAAAAACATTTTACGGAAAATATAATACTTGAATTTTTGCATGAAGACATACATAATATATTTTCATTTCACATTTAGTAAGAATTTCAGACACCTGTGTCAAAACCTTTTTATGAGGTGTAACATCGGTTCCGTTATGTAACAATGAGATGAGCGGGGACCAGTTTCCATGATAATTGTTACAAAACCAAGACCCCCATCATGAGTCGCAATAATTGGTGTGCAAGTGTTTAAACGAGCAATATACGTAAAAGAAAAGATTATGCACTTGTTTTGGTAAGGATGTATAAAGTATTTGATTTTGCAAATTTTTTTGTTGATACACCAGAAAACTTAGGGGTTTCACCTCGAGAGACATAGCCACCGATTATCTAGTAAAATCCTATATTTTGACACCCTTAAACTTGTTTAAAACCTTACTTATTAAAGTTGTTTGTATGTTTCATTCCGAGATTTTTGCCGTCATGACTGATGTATGTTTAGTCACAAAATTTAACAGGCATTTTTTGCTACATTACACATTTTTTGTAGGAATTTCAAAAAGCTCACACAAAACTATCTTACGGGGTATGACACCGGTTCCGTTATGTGACAATGAGATAAACGGGTGACCAGTTTCCATGCTAATTGTTCCACAACCGAGACCCCTGTCATATCACGAGTCGTGATAATTGGTAGCCATTGTTGGATGCACGTGTTGTTTCTGCACTATTTCTTATTTCCTCAAAAGGAATCGAAAATCGTTGGATATTTTTTTTTATTTATTAAATAGGGTCCTAAAAATAGCTTAGTACCTTAATCTAATTACAATCTAGCCTACAAGACTAATAAGTTATTATTTTCTAACCTAAATTGCTACAATAAAATTATTCTAAGATAGTGTCCACTGTCACTTGCTTAGTGTCTGTTAAGGGGAAGTCACTTTGTTCATATGCTTCGAGGAAATAGTTCACTGTCACTATTTTTTATTTATTATACACTGCACTACATTAACTCAAAAGGTTTGGTCCTTTTCAGTCTTCTCACTAGCTCAGTTGTGTCGAGGAGCTGGATAGCCTCGACATTAACGTGATGGTGAAGTCGATGTTGGTGAGCTTCTGCATATTCTTGTATTACTTTGTCAATGATGTCTATTTTTAAGTCCCGGTGCAAGTCATCATTGCGTATGTACCACGGAGCATTTACGATGTCCCTGAGTACTTTATTCTGGAAGCGCTGTATTATCAGGATGTTGCTTTTTCTGGTACAGCCCCACAGCTGGATACCATAAGTCCATACTGGCATTAGGACTTGTTTATATATTAGTAACTTATTGTGCGTTGACAGCTGGGAATATCTTCCGAGGAGTCAATACAAGTTCTTATAGCGCAAGCCCAATTCTTCTCGCTTTTTCTTGACGTGAGCCTTCCAGCGTAGCTTAGCATCAAGCGTCATACCAAGGTGTGTTGGCGTATGGTATTTGTTGTCCGTTAAGATATATCAGAACAAACGTTGCTTTTTTGTTGGTAAAATTAATATGAACAGATTTTGTTTCGTTCAGCTTTATTCGCCATTTCCGGGACCATTCATATATATGGTTGACGGCTTTTTGGATAATGATAAACTATTATGTTGTATGTATCAAATTTGATCTAAATTGTGTTTGATATTTTTAAAATCAGACAAAATTATCGTTCTTTTGTAAATAACTATATTTTTTCGGGCAGCTAATAAGGTGTAATAGTATTTTAATGTTGCAATAAAAACTAGTTGTAAAGAGGCATTTTTTTATTGTGCAAAAATTTTCATTAATATCTTTGTCTCAAGAATTATATGCGCTAACACTAATACATTATTAAACAGTTACTTAATCGCTTCTGAAATGGGTTTTGTAAGTGAAAAAAAATTAAACAACCGTTAAGAGGGTCTTTTAAAATTGAGAGACGTTTATAGGAGTGTATGTAGTTTGTGGTAACTGCAGCACCTATTATAACACATCACAAATAGATAGCAGTATTGCGATATGGAAGATCCGATGGTAATTGTTCCAGGCGAGACTCCTGTCATAACATCAGTCGTGGTAATTGGGTAACTGGTGGATGTAGGTGCTTGAACTGAGATACGAATGAAAGGAAAATGCAAGAAGGATCGATTAATTGTAGTAAAGAATAGTAGCTCGGTAAAAATTTGAACGAATTTAAATCATGTAGTTTAGGTGTGCATTATGCATTAATCAATCATAATGAATGTTTATAACAGTTGTGAACAGACACGTGTGGTTGTGGACATGTGTTTTTTAGTAATTCGACAATCGCTTATACTAGGTAAAATGACGTGAGCCTTGATTGGTGATAGTGGCATTAATAAATTTGTATATTTATTTGTAGTCTATATGTTTGTACCACGATATCTGGAGTATCCGATTTAAACAAAAAAAATATAGAAGGTAATCAGATCAAATAGGCGAGTGTGGTATTAAATGAAAAGGTAATAATAATACATGTAAATCAAGCCCTATATCTGTCTATATCTTAGATATTTATCCCACAGCGAGCCACTGGTAGTGGTTTTATACCATACAATATTTAAAAACTCTAGAAATAACCACAATCAAAATCGAAAATCGAATAATAAAAATATGCAGACATTCAAAAGTGCTTGATTTAAAATTTCGTCAGCAATAAAATCGCTTAAAGTAAACAAGTTGAACTTACTAACAACGATTCGGCCCCGATATTAATTAACGGACTCAGCATTCTTTGTTTACTTGTGCTCTGCAATTAATGTTTATGTTATTATAAGTTTACGGCCGTATTTTATGAACGATTGCCGGTTTTGTGAAGCATGTTATATTCGTTTCCTACCGTATTTGGACGATTGAACACGAAAAATATTAGCACAGGCTTTTCGATACTGCATTACTACAGATTGATGCAGATTTTTATAATTAATACTAACATTATTTATTTTAAACTAGCCATGCCTCGCAGTTTGACGTGCGACCTACATTATTTTATACTAGCCACGCAGTTTGACGTACGAACCGATTGTGATGATACTTGGTATTCATATAGATAAGGATCCAGGATAGCATAGTATACTTTTAATCCTGGAATTCCCACGGGATCTAAAGTTTCCCTGGTAGAATCGCGTGGTGTAGCTAGTAATAATAATATATGCGAATAGTGGTTGCTAGATACATGGACAATAAATTTCATGCTAAAATTGTAAAATGAAATTCCCATATATGGTTATAGCTATATTACAGCTATGCGTTTGGTGTAAGTAAATATATTTTTATAATCTGTATTACGCTGTAATCCAAGCAATCGTATTGGGATAACACTCTATTCACGTACCGTAATTAAAATGATATTTACAAGTACGTTTCAATATCCCTGTAAGGGTATTAAATAAAAACGAACTAGGCCGCGCTATGAGACTGCAATTTGCCGGTCGCAAATATTTACCGCGACGGGCTTTGTCGACGTTGTGATTGCACCAGATTGTATCGAACCTTGGTCCCTTCAGTTTGATGAATATGCAGAGTGGACGGGATCGGAGGATATTTTATGCCTTTGAGAGTTTTAGAAAGGTCGTTAAAATTTTAAATTGCTTTAATGGATTTTTATGATTAATACCATTAAGTTTTTAATGGGGTTATCGTGATTTGGAAAAGTTTATATGACGTTAAGTCTTAAGTGTATCTTTTTCTTCAGTATACGTTTGATAAATAAGTGAAGATCGGGATTACAGGAAGTTTTAGGAATTATAAAAACATACCAATAGAAATAATTCATTTCCATTTACTTGACGACCCGATTGGCGCAGTGGACACAGCAATGGTCTATGGCGCCAGAAGGTGTGGGTTCGATCCCCGCAAGTAGAAAATTATGATGTAATGAACATTGTATTTTTCTTTTGTCTGGGTGTTAATTTATCTATAGTATGTATTAATTTACAAAAAAAGTATGTTTGAGTATGTCTATCAGTTATCTAGTTTCCATAGTACAAGCTTTGCTTAGTTTGGGACTAGATGGCGTTGTGTTAAATGTCTAAGAATATTCATTTATTTCTTTATAGGTCCGCGACAACGCGACGCAATAATGCAGCCTCCCCCTTACTGGAAGGTTTTTTTATTTTCCTTTTGTTTTAATTTTAATAGATATCTTTGTGGTTTTGGTAATATTAGTAAAAGCTTTATTATTTCTATTATGAAATGTTATCATGAATTTGGTTAGGATTTGAAAATAAAACAACCAAATCTGAAAAACAATTTATTTCGCATCAAACATAAAAGAGATATAGTCTAAGGGGCTGGTGGGGCATAATTCTGTGTACTGTTGACATTCATACTCGAGTCCCCAATATTCTGCTTCGTAGTAACAGTCTTCTATATCGTCTTCTGACATTGATGATGACGGCCTGAACATATAATTGTAATATCAATTTAGTAATAAGTATATCATTTCGAGAACAATTAATGTAAGTAAATATGTTATAAATTGGTGTGTCGTGGTGAACTCTGTCTTCATGCCGGACAAATCACTGTGATTTTTGGTATGTTTCTTTCTTTGAATACATAGGAACATATAGCAATAAACTTTGTTTTATTCTATGTATGTGTTTAGCACTTCAAATTTACATTTACCTTTTACTATGCACTTATTGTTAATAGTTACAGTATGACATTTATGTACCGGTCGAACAGCATTAAGGAAATGTTTTCCAACATTTTGCACCTCAACATTAAGCTTCTTACCGAGGCGCCTTTGCCAATATTGTCTTAAACGCGATGTTTTGCAAACTCCATTCAACATGTAACAGCTATTTATATCATCAAACTTATCTACAAAGTAACTTACGTCAGGACGAGATGAAGTAAATCGCCTAGGATGCCGTTATGCAAGAAATGCGAGGTGGCGTTCTCACAAATAGCTCTGAGTAAGCAAGGGCGTCCCGAGTGGCCCTGCCTGCAAGCAAAAGTAGACATTAACAGTAGAAACTAAAGGCCTCTTTTAAAGGCCACTATCGCTTGTATAACGCAATGCATAGGGATAGCCTACGAACGTACGGTTGGGTATTCACGCCGTCGCGTAGCTGCCGTTTTTAGGAAAGGAATTTCGTTGTTAACGTCATGAATTGTTGGTCCATTTTCGGATGCAGGGTTTTCATATGAAATGTGTCATAGCTGTGGTCACATAGTTGATTTAGGGACCCGCAGAGCTGGCAACGCATTAGCCTCGAGTTACAAATGCGCATTGGCGACGGTACTCAGTTTTAATCAGGTAGCTCTTTATATGGATGATACGAACTTCATTAAAACTAGATTTCATTTGTTTAATGAGCCGGTGTAATGAGATATTCTAAGGCATGTATGGTTTTATGAAAAATCATAATTACACTAACGAGTTTTGTTCGGCGTAAGAACATAGAAAATAATTTTAATTTAAAGGTTTTATCTAAAATAAAAAACTTTTATTTGCATTTTAATTTTTATTGAAAAATAGGACACTCGGGACAACCTAAATTTAAGCCATCAACCAAAAAGTAAACTTGATGATTTATATACTAAAAGTCTTTTTATACTACGTAATTTTTATTAAATAGCTTTGTCCGTTTTCATTGTGCACTTTGTTGTGTAAAATTGGACGAAGATTTAAGCATTACCACTAGGTATCCTGTTTGGCTCCATTGAGCTAAATGAGGGTACTCCTGGCAAATTAACATTCATGATTGCTAAGAGATATTTGAGCCTTACCTTGTTTCGAACGAGATATACATAGTACACTTATCTGTGCATAAGGTAGCAATAGTTTAACTAAATTGTGTGACTAGAAAATGTTACCAATAATAACGATTAATTTGTGTGACTAACTAGCGTTCGCTAACAAGTATATTACAGAACGGAGCATTTAAAACAAATCACAAACAATTTGGTGGCACACAAAGGCAATTTAAGTTGAAATCGTACCCGTTCATTAGGTTTTGCTAATACATTTGGTTTATTCATTGACGCGTATATTGCGGGGCGTGTTCCGGGGTTTATTACTGCTTATTTCTGGTGAAATGACGTGGCTTTGAGGGCTTAGGAATCGAAACGGGAAGCAACTGTTAGTTAACTTGATTTGTCGATATACTGTTATGTTCTTGAGGGTTTAATACTGTAAGTTTCACGTACGATAGGTCCTAATTTTGATGGAAACGTTTTCAAAGAGATTATTTGGAGAAATGAAACAGTATAACATAAAATGCAACGAATAACTGGAAAGAGAAAAATAAAAAGTTCGAAATAGGGATCTCACAATTCCTTCAATCGTAGATCATGAACACGTAATAGAAACGATGAGGACAATTATGCAGTTAATTATTCTCTAATTCGATATTCTATAGACAAAGGTGTCTTACTTCTGGCGCAATGACGTGATTTAGAGGGCTTAGGAATCGGAATAGAAGCATTTTTTAAATTGATATATTAAGTCTATGGCTAATTTATGGTATATTCCTAAAAAGTGACAAGCCATCAATTAAGAAATATTAAGTAACTAATGTAAGGGTACAATATTTATACGGTTAAATATTTTTCAAACAACGGTTTACTTTAGATATACTTTTAATATTTATTTTCTACCTCCTAAATCGTATTTAATAGTATTTAATAATAATAATCTTTATTTACACACCAACATGTTCAATGTTACCATATGTTATCGGTAAAAGAAGCAGGTGTATAAATGTAACACTTCACCCCATCACCCGGTTAAAGGTTACAGAGTTTGGCATCCGAGCACGGCTTCTACGAAATTAAGCCTTCGGAAGACAGTGCTCTTAATATTGTACCTTAGTAACTGTCCAATTTATTAAATAATACACGTGGATGTATTTTTGTATGGAGGGTAGAGAAAGAAATGTTTGCTGGTATATTTTTTTCATAGAGTATTGTCTATTGTCAATAATTAAGACTTAATAGACTGTATTCTTACTTCTTGAAGGAAATGCATTTTATAAAATTTATAGCATTAAATTATTTTTCACACTTTTTCCTCATTTACTAATTATTAATTAACCAATTAATTAATAATTAATATTGGTTAATTAATAAGAATTATTAAATAAAGTGTATTAATAATTGTGGAAATAGTGTGAAAACGACGTCAATTCTTTAAATTGTATTCAATAATTACTAGATTATTACAAAAAGGATTTCCTATAGTTCTTTGTTATACGATATGTTCAGTCAATTTTCTATTGATTTAAATATTGAGGAATACTTACTTTTCTAGCATGCTCTCGATTAATGTATAGAAATATCTTCTGGTGAACATTTTCTTGGTGTCTATGGCATTGCGCTGACTACGTTTCGTGGGTATCTAAATTAAATTGTATAAGTTAAAGTTATAGTATTTAACTGATAATTCCATTATTCAATTTTATCCCTGTTATCTTAATAAATAAATAAAATTCTGCGATGGTGTCTTATCTTAACTACTCAACTATGCAGAAAAATTAATGTTTAGAAAGACATTTTTTTTAAGTTCAACATTTAGTAATTTCGAATTAGGTGGCTTTTTTGTTCCCTTAAGTTTTCGTCCAAAAATATAATTTCTGTCTGTTATAGAGTCTAGCGTATTATTAATAATATAAACAATTAAAACGTTTTCATTTTAAGATAATTGTTTCAAATTATCTTTAAATGAAAACGTTCCAGGAGTTAATCATTGAATGGTTATAGAAACAAATTTGCAAAGGCTTGAGCACGTTAACTTTGGGCGTTACCTCAATATCGCCTAGTAGCGGTTCGAAGTACGTAGCGTTGGCGACGTTATAGTAATTGGCTTCGAAGAACCAAGCCACGCTCACCGTCGACTCCGACTCGATGGGGATTGCTATCGTCACAAACACCTGAGAATATATAAAGCTATACATTTCTATTGTACAGAATTTAGAATGATAAATGAGATCAGTAAATTTTCCTGGACATTTAACGCTATCTAACAAATTTAGCAAAGCTACACCTACATATATTTTATGTTTTTGTTAATGAATAATAGCTCCCCTGACCGATTTCGGCCATGGTGGCCCATTTCAACAGAAACTAGCCTGCTGTGCAGGAGATATTATAGTGCACAAGTGTACGCGTGAACACAGGTACACTCTCTATTTATTTTACTCTCATAACCCGATGGGACGGCAGACCGACACGACCGGAGAGAGATCAGGCGCAGGACCAACGGCTTTACGTGCTCTCAGAAGCACGGGGGTGTTTCAACACCACCAACTGTTAGACTCAGGGCTGTTACTAAGATTTATTTGTCAGAAAAATTTCAGTAACATTTTTTTTGGCCCCATCCGGAATTCGAACCCGAGACCTCTCGATCTGTAGTCAAAGATGATTGATTTGCATAAATAGTGTAGGATTTGGAGGAAATTTTGCAAACAGCGCTAGTAATATGATTTTTAAACTTTATATACTTCTATCACTTCGACATTAATACGGTTATTTTGACGTCCTGATCTGTTTTTTATAAACGAAAACCTTTGTGGGATTCTTCGCAATCAAATAGCTTAATACACATTTTTACCTTTCAATCGCAAAAAGCAATGAACTGATATTATAAGAGGCTTTACTCTTGAGGTACATACAAATTGAATGGAAAGTTAAAATATAAATCGATTACAAAAAATGACGCAGTCTTCGTAGAAAAACTTTAACGTAGGGCACAAAATTTAAAAGCCAATGACTTGTAAGAAACTACCTTCAGCCCAATGCTTAGAGGTATTTTAAGACGCGATTTGAAATAATAATGTCTATATATAAATATAAACCTTACATGCGAAAGCTACATCTGCCCACACAAGAAAGTCCTTAAGCTTGTCAATAGAATATTATTTTGTATAGAAAAGTCTTGCATCTTTCCCTATTATTAGGAACGTTTAAGGGCTTATTTTCCATATCATAACGTTCTATTCTTATTTCCTTAGATATATTACACGATTCGATGTTAAAGTCAGATTAGTTCCATTTGTGGAAGGTTTGTCTACAGAGATTATGAATGCATCCTTATCTATACATATAATAAAGGGGTAACCGAACCATTTCTGTACATTGAATATTTTTCAAAAAGAGTGATTGGTATGTAATATGTATGTTCCACAGATACCAAAACCATGGTTAGAATTTTTTTTTTCTGTTTGTCTGTTTGTCTGTTTGTCTGTTTGTCTGTTTGTCTGTTTGTCTGTTTATCTGTTTGTATGTTCGTCAATCACGTAATAACCACTGGGCAGTTTTTGATAAAATTGCACATGCTGATAGACCAATATTAGGTGCAACTTATAGGCTACATTTTATTTGAAAAAAATAATTTTAGGGGTGGCTCTCAATACATGTAAACAGAGAGTAAAAAAATAAATTCGCGAGTACATCATTAAATTTGATGTCATTAGATAGGTTTTTAAAAATGAAATAGAGGTTTCTAAATGCGTTTTTTGCTAAATTAAATATTTTTTGAAATATACGCTTCTAAAGTCGTGAAAATGTCAAACCACGTGGCTATGTGAGATTTTGGTTGACGCGCGGTCATGTCTTTTTATACTCTTAACGTATAGATACGGTAAAAACATGCAATAAATTCTCAAAAACCTTCAAAAAATAACTAACTTTCCGCCCGCGGCTTCGCTCGCGTGTGCTACAATTTTCTGTATTTGGAAGAGGCGCGTGCACTCTGAGATTTTGGTGAAACCTATTTCCATAGAAAATTATAAAAAAAACACTATAGACATGCGCAAATATCAGCGGTTCTGCGATCGTAATTTGTTTTAACTTTTGTTGTGCGCCTCTAAAAAATACAGAAATTAGTAGCCCACGCGTGCGAAGCCGCGGGCGGAAAGCTAGTTAATAATAGAAGCATGCATATTATGTTCATATTATGCTGTTTGTAATACTACAGAATTATGACAACAATAATAAGATGGCGATAACTTCTTTTCCTTCAAGGTAAGAAAATGGATAGATACATCGTATTACCAGTATCACATAAAACTGTAGTTTTAGTAAAGTCAAAGCAATTTGTGAAAAGTAACTAAACGTAACTACTTACTCCCCATTGCGTGCTCGGAGTGAATAATAAGTATCTCCTTTGCCTACTGTTTGTGCGTTTTCCATCCACTGCTGTGTGTAGGAAATATAATCTGCAAAAGAATATACATTACCTAAGCTTTTCATGTTTAAAATAGTATTTAATTTTGGAAACAACATTGAAGAAACATTAAATGCAAAAACAGTATTATAGAAAGTTGAAACAATTGTAGTTACAGTAGACTCGACAACAATGTAAACGTTAATATTTATTTAGAAAACAATGATGTTAATACGTACGTGATAATATAATTAGTGATCCACATAGCGGAGGATTATGTAAAACCGCCGGCTTCAAGATTTTGACGGAGTGTGTTTCTTTAAGGAAATAACTGAATAGTTCTAACATGGAAACCTGAGACAATCTGGACTCTGTAGCCGATTATCTACAAATAAATTTAAGCCTTATTACTTGGCTTTAAATTTCAAATTTGTATGAAGCAAGGGCTGTAAAGGCTAGATTTGACGTTCTAATATGAGCTTAGCGGGATATTCGTGTAGATCATCCCGAATGTGTGACAAGCTTATTTGGACAAGGAATTTGAGATCCGTTAGGCAAGCTTGTGAAACGGTTCTGAAAATAATAGCGGTTACCCGCCGGTTTGAGCTTGCATTTAGAGTGTTTCTAAATCGTGAATGTTTGCTTGAAATGTGTTCGAAAAATTAGAGTTACTGCCAGATGGGAGCGTCGTGGGATGAAGAAGTCGTGACAAGATATCGTTTTATAATTTATTCTAAGGTATAGCACGTTCAAAAGAGCTTTCTAAAAAGCTAATCTTCTTCAACGATATCTTATTATCAAGGCAAATTATTATTTGTTTCGACCACTGTATAATGACAACCTAAAACAGATCGAACAAATAAAGCAAAACATCTAACTGCAAAATTTAATATACCTTTAAATGCAATTTATTTCAAAATATACTTGGTAACTTCTTGATGGAAATGCATTTTACAAAATGTAGATTTTGAAGTCTTTTTCACTATTTCTTTTTTCAAAATTACGGCCGCGGCGCATTCAATAAATCAATTTCTTTATATGATCTAAATAATATAAAAGGAACACAAGACATTTATGACACTAAAGCTCACAAGGAAAGACGGCGAAAAATAACATCATAAAAAGGACATAAAAAAGATATACTGAATTAGAAGGAAATTTGCACAAACATGTCAGCGGCAAGGAGATAGATGTTCATTATAAATTAAATGTATACGTTTATAGTTTTTTTTAAGTTATTGAATTGGCCACTTTTTAATATTATAGGACGTTGATCATGATTCTGATACCTACCTCGACGAACGTAAATACAAAACGATAAAACCGGCCAAGTGCGAGTCGGACTAGCTTAATATTTATCTTTAGTATTTGTTATTAAAGCGACAACGGAAATACATAACTTGTGAAAATTTCAGGTTTCTAATTATCACAGTTCATGAGATACAGGGTGGTGACATACATTTTTTTTAATCTATATTTTTAAAGGGGTTTTATCCTCTTGGATACGTCAACCCCATTGTTACTTATAAAGTAATATGAAACTAATTTAATAATTAGCGGAGGCTTTTCTACAAGATATGTTACGCATAACGTATATAAATAAATAAAAATAAATACTTTTTATACAATTGTCTGTAAGCCAAGTAATTATTCGCATGAGTATATATTTTATTTTTTATTAAAGTTAACGCTAATTTGAAAATTTAATAGATTTAGTTTAGTAAGCAAATTATAGAACTCGGCAATTTTGCATACATGACAACATTAGCAACCACATTTCGTTCCAACTTGTTCGGCTCATTTAATATCTAGTTGCGAGCTAATTGCTATAAAATAGTCGTCAGATTTTGCATTTTCCGACTAAAAATAATTTAATTTATACTGCTTGCTAGTTAATGTTTCAAATATTAAATTCATTTGAGAGCAAAGCAATACCGAATTCAATATGTCTTGGATATTTAGAGGCTTTTAAAATGTAAATGTATGTTTTCAGAATTTGTATGTTATTTTGTTATAATGTTTATACTAAACTCCTGCAAGACTTGTTGTTCCTTAAGGGGGTGGGGGTTAGGTTAAAAGTTAATATTTGTGCGTATGTTTTATTTTAATTTTGCAAAAATACTTAAACGAATGGTTTTCCTATAGGTCTAATCATTTTATTGATCCTAACTAGTTTATAAACCGAATTTCATAATTCAGAAAAGTATGTCACTTTATATCTAGGGAAGTATCAATCAACGCCATCAAAGGAAGTGAAATCACTTACAAAACTGTGAATTTCAGTAAATCTAGTCCACGGGTCATGAGCGCCGTTCGATCCAAATCGCTGGGAAAACATAACGGTTCATTAGACGCGACGCGAAGGCTCTGAACAAACACTGTATATTTTATCTTACACCGTATTCACACACCAACGCGCCTGCCGTACGTTACCAATCACAATCTACACGTAAAATGCTCAAAACGTTACTTTTAATCAATTTACTCGGTGCGTTCTGCGAAGCAAGCCGCCAGCGACGCTATCTGATTTACCCAGACGGTGGTCCCGCCAGAGCACAGGTATATCTTCTTCAATTTTGTCAAACGTCCGTGTAAATTTACATTCCGATTTAAACTTAAGTAAATGATGTTTTCTTTTACCGGATCCGGCTTAACGAAGCAGTGTTTTTTATTCGTGAATTCAAATGCAATTAACTCGAGCGCTCCCGGCCCGCTTTGCTTAAGTTAATTTTTTATTTAGCTCCAATATTTTTTTTCTTGGATCCCATTAGATCTTTAAGCTCTTTTAGTGCTTTGAATCACCCCGTTTGATTATTTTGTTCGAAATAACGCTATCGGATTGTGATTTCCAAATTGAAGTTCACAGTAATTACTGTTTTTGGGATAAATTAATTGAGTACACGAAATGAGGCAATTAATTTATTTTTACTCAAATCGCAAATATCCGTAGCGTTGGTATTCAGGGCGTTAGGATAAATCATTTCCCCGGAATTTGGAATTGAATGTCTGTTTACGTTAAAAACATCATTAATTTTGAACGTCTAGATAAACTTGTCTTATTTCAAGTGGAGTTTAAAATATTGTAAAGGCCTCGCGTCTGAAACAATAGAGGTATAATGTAAATGAAAATAAATTCTTCAGTACGCTTTAAGCCGATATTATTTTCCTCCACCATTGTTTGAGGTTATTTTCTTAATTTTTAATTAAATTGATGTTTACAAATTTTTTGTTTGCCGCTCAAGTTTCGAGGAGTCGAAAGTCAGTTTGTTTTGAAAATAAAAGATGTTTACTTTGTACACGAAATTGAATTACTTGATGAGAATTGTTTCTTAGTATATTGAACTATGTTCTGTTAAATACAATATTCTTTTTGTAAGTATTGCATTTGTATTGTAGTGAAATTAGTAAATTGGATTGATCTTCGATCTTGAAAAACAAGGCTTAAAATTTAACTATGCTTTAGAGACATTGAAATAAATGGCTAAAACTATATACCTGGTACAACTGGTGGTGAAGACTACCTTGACAAACAAAAAAATTGTAAAATTCAACCATGTAAATTATAACTGCTTTTCTACATTAAAAATCCTTTAAGTTTATTAGTATTAAAGCAACGTATGAATTATTTTGTTCCATTATAGGAGGTCCCAAGAAATCTTACTCTGTTTGATCAGTTCACGAAAGCAGAATTTAGTGGGACGGAATGATTTAGCTATTCCAGTGTAATCATGTAAGCGTGATTAAGCACGGCTATGGCCTACGAATTAATACTATTAGTTCTGTATTAGTATTAATTGCGTCGTGCTTATGTGGGATTGGGAATTATTGCTTATATTTTCATATTTGTATAATTGATCTGTTTTTAGTCTACAGGGAGTTACCAAGGTTCTTATCACGTAATGGTGAGTTGAAACCGTCGCCCATTAACATCTGTGAAATTTCATCGATGTGCGACTAATTTTTCAAACAAAGCAGCATAGTAGGTTAAGTGAAAAAACGGGGTATATACCCCGTATAAACTATATACTCTTCATGGATTTTAATTGAGAAACTCCTAATAAATTATAAAAAGTCATAAACCGTATAGAAATCTCGTTAAATATTCCAAAATTATGCATTTCAGTTCATCATTGGTCTCGGTGTGCCAGTCGACTTGAAAGAAGCATCAGTAACAGTGGGTACTGTTATTAAATTCCAATATGACTTACCAACAAACAGTTCAGAATATACCAGCAGAATTTATGGATTCGCTGAAACTGTATCGAGAGATATGGATGGATCAAAAGATGATAAACAAGAAGTTAGCAATGAACCTAATGATGGCAGAGAAATAACTGAAATAGATGACGATTTGACTGATGAACAAAATAATACTCTTGTTGATATCACATTCAATGATCGAAGGAAACGCGCATTGCTATACAGTGAAGGCAGCATTATGGATGATAATCATATAAACACTGAACTGCCACTAGAAGAAGCAATACGGCGACAGGAATTAATTGATCGACAGAATTTGGAAGAGCTAGAACCACAGAGAATGAACCGATGGGATTTCTATAAAGTTCTCGAACATATGATCGAAAGGTGAGTTGTAAAAGTTGTTGGTATTTTTAGTAATTGTGATTCTGAGTATTTTACAAAGTAATGTAGCGAAAAAGTTGTATAATACTTATTTTACATTGACTAATCAAATTGAACATATTTTGTTCAAAAATATTTCTGTAAATAACTAAACGCATACTTCACAATCACGTATTCATACTCTTCTCAAATTTTTACATTTCGTGGGCTGTCGCTTGTTATTTAGGACTCCGCATAGTTGTATCAAGTTTGGGTCTCCGAACTTGGCTTGGAGTACTGTTTAATATTTTGTGTACATTGTTCGTGGAGTTGAGTTCTGGAGCGGTTGACAAACAATTTTAACTCACTCGAACACGAAAGTGTAAAGATTCAGAACAAAGAGGGTTTATTTTTAGACATTGTGTTTTAATAGTACACTTGTAATCTAACTTCTTTGATATTTAGTGTAAACTTTAGTTTTATAGTTTATTAGATATTACAAAACATTGAATTAGAATGCTCATCATGGATTTAAAGGTTTATAAGTGTCCTATTCAATTGGTATGTTTTGTCTGATTCACAGAACAGAAAATAACTAGAAGACCAAGTAGGTATGATTCATAAGTCAGCTAGAAAACAAATAATGTAACATGTAAAATCACAAGTAAATCTTTGATCACATGCAGCCCACGTGCACACGAACTTCTCCAAGAATAATGCCATTCACCTATATCTAATACAAAGTTTCAAAATCAAACAAAAGCGTTGATAATTTCCAGGTACGGGTATTCAGGTCGGCCTTGCCTGCTCCGGACCATATGCGAGGCAGCCGAAGTCCCCTTTACCTATGAAAACGGTTTGCTCGGCGAAATTGGCCATATTTTATTCACGTAAGCACCTAACTCGACTCGGTATAACGAATTTCTTAAGCGTTTTGAAGATACGATGTTGAATTTTGGAGGTCGGATAATGAATTAATGTTGTTGGATTTTTATGTATTAATAGCCATTCCTTGAAGATTTTTAATACTTCTACATCTAGATTCTAAGATTATACTTTTTTCATTGCTGCAAGCTTTGTAGAGTTTTTTTTTTTTATAATAACTTTAAAAAAGGTGAATAATTGTTTCTCAAAGTAAAAAATATGTTTGTAAATTCGAAACAAGTCTATTAAAATGTTAGATTACCACTTTTCCGATCGCTCTGACCACCAAATTTAGGGGACTTGACCAAAATTTTGGAAAATATTAATTATGATTTTATGCTCAGGCCTTCAACCACCAAAGACTCTCTCTCTCACCACACTGATAACGAGTACCACGCAGCGGAGAGACTCGGCCGGTCAGCGGATGGCAGCTGCGAGAATCTCTTCCCGGAGTGCGAGTCTTCAGTACTTGACACCTTTACAGAGATCGGGATGGACACGTTGCATAAATTTGGACTGTTTTAATAAATGACTGATGATAAATTTTGAGTGTGTTATTTTTTAACTTACTTACTTTTAACTTACTTTACTTTCGCTTTGATATATTTTTGAGCACTTTTGGCTGTCGTAAGTTACAATTGTGCACTGTAGTTGTTCTATGTAGCAAAAAGATAAGCTCGAATTAGTTGACAATAAAATAACAGTGACGCACTAAGGTTTTATAATTATTATCCTAGTAACAGTCGATAGGAAAAAAATTCGCACAGTTGGCTGGTCCCTACGAGTATTAAGATTAGCTGTTATGAATCAATGCTTTTAATGATAAAAATAGAAATTTTGCTTTATTCAATCGAACCGCATAGTTTTCGTAACTATATTCCTAAAAGACATATGTGCAAATTAAAGTCTCTTACTCACTTAATAAAGGTAACGAAATAAATTAAAGACTGTAATAAAGTTTAATACGCTGTATTTAAAAAAATAACCTTATTACAATCATTTTTCAGTCTTCAGTGTTGTCGTGAACTTTGCTAAACATATCTATTAATGATAAAGAGCAAGAGTAAAGGCTGGGACAATCTTGATGCAGTTTTCCTTCATTGTAGGCCTTTTTGTAGGGCGCGGTATCCTTTTCATTATCTTCGTTATCTTCGTCATTTTCTGGGCTGAAATAAAATATAATTAACTCATAATTTTAATTACATAAAATTTTAATAAAATGCTTTTAATTTATATCAAGTGATCAGCGTAACAATAGCTACCATTAACACCAGACGTGTCGCAAAGGATTTGGCGTCGTCAAATCGATTTTAGAAACATTGGCGTAGGCGCATAAAGCTTTTATAGGGTACAAGGTTCAGCAGTCAACAGGTCGGGCTAGGCGTTGTCCCGTCTGAGTAGGCCTGTCGCGGCCTGTACTGAGCATTCTCACCACATATCTCATCAGATACGGCGGTTCCTACGGCTTGTCGATTTGGCGTAGCGCAGTCTGATCTGTCAGAAAAAAGGTTGCGGAACCCTAACTTAAGACTTACGTCAAAATTGATATTACAATTGCCAAAAAATCTACCGATATACCTTGCCTTTTCTCACAAAAAAAAATATAATAGCTTCCCTGACCGATTTCGGCCATGGTGATCAATCTCAACAGAGCACAGCTGCGCTGGGGATATTACAGTGCACAAGTGTACACAGGTGCAGAGCTATTCCTTTACTCTCATAACAATTTAAATACAATTTATATTGCAATAGACCTATTAATTAACACAGTTAGTAGGAATGTTGGAAGATATTTACTTTAGAACAAATGAGGCGAGCTCATGCAGAAGGTCGTCATCATGGGTGGTATGTAGCGGCTCTGCGCCCAGCTCACACAGTGTCTTTAGTACACAGGCCGTACCGTTGTAACTGAAACTGAATTAATTATAACTCTAATTATTTGCCGCAGAATATGTAAGGTGAACATAGAGGGCGGTGCAGTGCCGTAGACTGACACCTAACTTATGTAGATAAGTGTATGTACTATTACAATTGAATTGGTCCTTTTGTTTATGTATAGCACATTTAATAGTTATATAATTAAAAACATGCTTCAATTTCATTAATTATATTTGTATGTAATATAAGGCAAGAAGTGCATGGAACTAAATTTTTAAATAATGTCACCTTTGCTGTAACCCACTTCTACAAATAAATGTCATTTCATTTCATATTTCATAAAATTAAACCATAGGTCTATGTGTGAACCCATTTATAATAAGTATTTTATTTATAGCGACTGTTTGTTTCTTTTCTTAAATAAATAAGTAAGAACTGGGGTTAATACATGTGTGACTTAACATGGGGGTGAATATCGATGAAGTCACCTCAAATGTTTTTATTTGAATGTATTGTCGCTTACAATATAACAAAATATTTATAACATTTTATATTCTACCAAAAAACCCTTCCACGCTTTTTTGATTTAAACCACGTGTTAATAATGACAACCTAACAAAAAAAAATCTCTACAAATAATATTAATTATCAATTTTAATTAAAATACCTTCTCGTATTATAGTACGAGTAATATTGGCTTTTAATTAATTCATTAAGTAAAGATAAGAGAGATCGGGATAGCCCGATAAAATCGAGACGGGTAATCGCGAATATATGAAATTATCCATACTTTATAATTACGTTGGAATGAATTACATATAAGATCCTCATTTCGTTTGTGGAGACTGTAATTACGGTGATGAATTCAATAAAGAAATTTATTTTTCCGCCTTTTGGTAATTGAAAAAAAGTAAATAGTATAATATGAGGTTTTAAATAAATTATTTACGCACAACGCATAAAGCACAACGGTGCTTGATTATAAAGCTGAAGAGTTTGTTTGTTTAAACGCTCTAATCTCAGGAACTACTGGTCCGATTCGTAATTTTTTTTAGTGTTAGATAGCCCATTTGTCGTGGGAGGCTACAGGCCCATCATATTATCCTGATATTCCCACAGGAGCGAAGCCCTGGGGCGCAGCTAACTAATAAAATAGATTCACTGGTGTCTTAGTTTTATTTATTCAAATAAATTTAGGATAATCTTCATTGTGTTTCAGCAAAATTAGGACTTTTGACACTGATATAAATTAATAGAGTTTGAGAATAAAAGAATAAGATATAAGTTTATCTAAATAATAGAGAGAGAGAGAGAAAATCATTACAATATTGATTATTACGTCCAAATTTGACTTAAAAACGTACCACACACGTCAATCGGCTACTATCTACAATTGATTGGCCTTCCAGAACTTTCGGAAATATCGTAGCGTAAACGTGTTTCCGGCCGGGTAAACAATAATAAATTATAATAAATGACATCGCCAAAATGGAAATTGACGAAAGCAATCTATCTGAAAATTGCTTCCTGCAGGACCTATCCATTTGTCAGAATGTAATAAATCAAAGCTGATAAGTTTGCGTTTTTGATGGCCGAAAATATTGTTAGCGAACATATTTCATGACTCGGCAATGTAGGTATCAATTCTTCTGCTGATTGATTTAAGTCGTTAAGTGCTTGTGTTTTTTATCTACAGTGAGTGATGGTTTTTGGTTTGGATAACTTTTTTCAATTTTATTCAATTTTATTTCTAGATGTTAATATAGTATAGATTACGATAATTAAGATATGGTATTTTTTTGCTGTTTTCTACGTAGGAACTAGTTTTTTTTATTCAAATTAGGTCCACAATTGGGGACCAAACTGTCGGCTTAATGTGAGAAGATTTATAATACTAGTCAATACAAAGCTGTGAATATTATAATATCAAAATTATAAATGAATTACAGCTCCTCTCCCAACTTCCTATGATTAATCCTGTCATTATCCTCTCCTCTTCCTTCAAGTCGGCAAGGCATCTCGACACTCTGATGTTGAAGATGTTCATGGGCTGCGGTCAGTCATTTTACATCAGGTGAACCGCATGCCCCGCTTGCCTGCTATGCCATAAAAAAAACAGTGTGAATGAATTAAAACGTTTTGGATTTATCTGTTAAAATGCAACAATTATGTTATCAGGATTTTGATTAATAGTAAGTTTTTTCACTCCAATATTAGCTTGGAATAAGAAGGTAATGATCGTAAAAATAATCCAATCCTTATAATTTCGGTCGTCCTTATAAAACCTACTTCGTTTGTAGTCGAAATGTAAACCACATAGACTTACCCATTCAAAACATCCTCTACGTACTTGTAGAAGTGGTACAACCTCGCATCATTAGCATACCCCTCCAGCCCCCGCTTCCCCCGCGACTCGCCGACGTACCCCCCATTCGCCTCCAATATGTCGATGGGTATCTGAGTCCTATTCCACGGCAACTGAAAGTTTGCTTGGAACGCCCAATTTAAGTTGATGGTCTTTACCGGCGTGGGTGTACCTATACCCGCGTTGAACTGAAAATTGTTACACGCTATTATTAACCTTATTCCTATAAATGTAGGATAGGAAGTGCCGTGCAGATAAATGTGTCGTGATGTCGCATATGCTCCCGTCTGAACTGCAGTTTGTTTTGAGGTAGATACAAAATGTTCCACTTTGAAGGTAAATTCGATCAAGGCAACGAAATAGGTCCTTTGAGGAGGTAAAGAGTTTATAAAATAGAGCGGAACGTTCTCGAACCACAGAGCTGGGTCATCAAGAGATAACTGATAGTTTCTGAACGTTTATTCTATTAGTTCAGGCGCGCAATGGGAGCACGTGTTTAGACGAAAAATTATGAAATTGTGGACTTGATATATTTGAATGTGGAATGTTACGGTTTACGGTTTACTAACGAAAAAGAAATGTTTAAGATTTTAAAGTTGCTTATAAGTAGAGTAACTAAAAAGTCGTAAGTGGGTCTTTGTAATTAAAATGTTATGCACGTAATATTAAATTTAGAGAATTCTTATGGAGAATTTTAATTTCGTATTTAAAACTAGCTTTCCGCCCCTTGCCTTCGATCGCGTCATACTGATGAGTCAATGACAACAAACTCGATGACGGATTTGACGTAGCTCACGATATATAAATACAATTTGTTAAAGACGTAAAAAAATTGTCAGATAATTTTTTTATTGAAAATTTAACTTTGTGTAAAATAATGTCTATCTACGAGTATATATTTGTTGCCCTATAAAGGCTAGCCTTATGACTAACAAGTAATTTAATTTTAACTAAAACTGCAACATAAACTAAAACTAAGTATTTGTTCTTAGACACTTTTCTTATAGTCTCTATTCTATTGATACTTTTCTTATAGTCTCAATTAAGGGGAAGACACTTTGATATTGTGTTCTTTGTAATACACTACACAAAATACTCAAAGTATAATTCAAAATTACAAACCTGCAGTAATGTACTGTTCGGAAAAAGCAATTGTCTTCGGCTTCTGCTTAACACTTCATCTTTTAATTCAATTTCACTGCTGTACACTAAACATAAGGTACACATAAAAGCGATAATTCTTCCGATAACAAACATTTTTGAACGGAACGTAAAAGCACAAGAGTCCTCGATTACGTTTATAATCTGTAATTAAGATTACATATAGTTTTAATACGTTTAGGATTAAACAGAATTTCGGAAACAAAAATTCTTACTCTCAATTGATTTAAAAGTTATATTATTATATATTGATACTCACCTCATAAATTATACTTTTGGTAATTAAACAGTAAATCATTGAAAGTAATCATTTGGATAATAATAATTCTTGTTGAATGGATGTATATAGGGGTTTATGATACAAAATTTAATATTTTCAACTTCAAAATTTCGCTTGTTCCATGAAAAACTGACAATAAAGCTAAAGTGGTCCATAAGTAAGTTTCGAAACTCGGCAGTGGACCTATCAAAAAGTAAATACCACTAACAGGATGTAAATCCACTTAACGAGCTGCCGTGAAGTGATTGAACTATTTCTCTTCGTCATATGAACCCAAGAGCACCCCTACCATGAACCTGTTTCGAAAACTTACTAGCACCTTTTAGTAAAAATGTATGGCACATCTCATTCTCACTAGTATCTTTCGACTTTACGTCCTTACTTTAACTATAATGCACGAGTAGCTCAGTGTGATCGTAACTCGTGGTAGGGGCACAGCTTTCGAGTTGTGACGCCATTTTTGGTAAACAAATTAGTGCACTGAAATCATGTGACCGGAGATTTAAAGTAAGGTTCAGATCACAACGAACTGTGAAGATTATGACGTTCATTTACCTTATATTTTTTCTAGAAATTTCTATGAGAATATTCTAAGCTTTTGGAAACATTTGTTGTTTGATGAAGTAAGACTTTTGAGATATAAAGTTTTATGAAAAAAACCTGCTTGATGGTAACGTTAATTGAAATATCGTAACGGAATTAAAATAACAGTGAAAGACTCCGATTATTTATTTTGCGGACCCCATCGCGAGTTTAAAACAATGTTTATTTAAATCAACCCTAACTAATTAATTAGCAACATTATTTAACTCTTTTGTACGTTCTGAAATGAATTTAAAGTTGTCGACTGTTTAATACATTTCATATCATCCATTGAAAGTGGTTAAATATCAGTTTCATGAATTGCTTAATTCAAGATTAAATCACTAAAATCTTTAAGTATTTCAAAATAAAATGCTGTACCACTTATGATGGATTTATTTGTACGAGTTATTAGAGAGATTTCTTCTTTTCGTGTAGTTGTCTTCAGGTAGTAACTACTTAAACAACCTTACTACTGCGGTTCTACTTATTTTACTATTTTTCTTTCCTTTCTTTCTGTGTAACTTAAGCGTAATAAAAACATCCCTCGTGACTTGACATTTACAACGTAAAAGAGTCACAGTTGTCTTGCCGGCTTGAAGGAAGGGTTGGGAATTAGAATTAATGATGGGAACTTGGGAGAGGAATAGAACAGGATGGGAGAGGAATAGGGTGGGAATACTAACCTGACCGCTCGAAATACAGTCACCGGTACGAACTTGACTCAATTATAGAATAATCAGTCCCCACTCTTTTATTGGTTAAGATGTTATGCAGTAGAATGACCTTTTGTAGTCTCTTGCGGCGCCCATGGATAGAAATAATTAATTACATTAATTTAAAATAGTTTCAAAGAATATCTTAAATAAAAGCCGAACGTATACACATCTTACGATGAGGAAACTGCAAAATTTCAGTTCGAAAAAATGTAAGACTGAATTTTGTGACTAAATTCATGTTCCCTTAATTATAAAGTTGTAAAAGCGATGTAATGAGGTAAGGTCTAAAGAAAGCGCGAGATTGGAAGAGCGAAGGCCCCAGGCTATAAATCAAGAAATCTATTTAAAACCAAGAACCATTTTTATGATATATTTTTGTATACTAAATGCTTGGCGCTGTTTTTATGCTGAATATGGTTATACGTTTTGTGATTGTAAAGTGAGGTATTTTAAAAATCAATATTAGCATTGAATAAATTTTAAGATTGTCTAGAAAGAGTTTTATTAGAAGCCATAGTTTTAGAAAAGCTCAAGTATTGCATCTTTACTGGCTTAGTCACGACATCCATCATGTACTTAGAAAAATGTGTGAAGTTGGTATTTGGTCCTACGCTACCTTTCGGTGTCAGCCTATGCTAGAGTTAATAGTATTTATTATTATTATTTTCGCAATCATTACAAAGTCAAAATTCTGCACTAGGCGGTAGATAGAATGTATAAAAAATTATAAAAATTAAAATTATTGTATGAATGTATTTTTTATTGTTTCTGTCTTTATTTTTACATGTGTATTATGATTATGATGAATCCTTTAACAATAAAAAATGAAATTGACAAGAATATTATAAAGATTAATATTTTCAAGTTAGATTTATTTTTTTTTTATCCATTTGGTATTAAAGTTTTATGACATTATGTTTACAGTATTCAATTTATACGTAATTACTTATCCAATTATTTTAAGTTATTGTATCTTATATACACAAAAATGTATACTTTCTTAATTAATTATTATAATTTCTTTATTAAATATTTCCGTTTTTTTACGTCTCATTTATAAGGCTATTAAAAATATATATTTTAAATTATTTCTACTGGCGTGGCAAGTCACAGAGTTTTGTATCACTTGTGTATAGGTGGGTGTACTGTGAACATGTCTTTACTATGTTTAGAGAGTAATGGTGTACTGGATCAATTATGATCTGTGACCATTTGGAGTAAGCGGCCATTCCCTTCTTCATGGGCAACATGCAAAGGTACGAATTTCCTTTTTTCTGGACTGTTGTATTTGAAATTTGGAAGCGTGGTATTTGGAACAGGATATATGCTTATTGGGTAAGGGTTTACCTGAGCCTGTTACGGACATAGTAACCTTAATTATTTTTTTTTGTTTATTATTTTGTGGAAAAATCATCAAGGTTTAGTTTTTTAGGTGTACTTTATTTATTCAAGTATATCTACTGGCTAGCTGACCGGGCAAAATTAAAAATTAACATTTATTGAATGGTAATATATAGTGTGTGACTTGCACAAACTAGTTGTATGGGAAAATAAAATTGCTATTGTTTTTACAGCTCTTCAAATTTTTTCACTTTTTAAATTCTTTATCTTCTACAAATAATGATAGATCAAAATTAGCCCAAGCGTTTTAGTAGTTTTCCAGTTTCCTCAATGATTAATAATCGATTTTATGGGTATAGATAATATTCTAAGATCTAATAATTTGGGGAGGTGTTTGAGGCAAGCTGAAAACTAGTCTGATGCTTGATGAGTGTAGACCTGGTAGATATAAATCCTACCAAAAAGACCTATCTTTTGAGCAAACTATATTTTAGGTATTAATAATACCCTATTTTTTAACTTAGGGGGTTTATTAAGATTTAGCCCCGCAACTCACCAGCTAGGTCTGAAGTTATGTTAAGTCATAGTATTGTATGATGCCTTTCATATTATACCCATAATAGGAAAGGCATCATACAAGTTTTCAGTTTGTTCCTAGCTCTCGGTCGATAACCAAATGAGAATAAAAGTTGTTCATTTGAAAACATTTTTTTTCAGATGCTTATGGATTGCCCTTGTTGTTTTATTTATAAGTGGCATTAAAGCAGAAATACTTAACGAAGATGACGAGGAACACAGGGCCCGAAGACAAGTGAATGCTTTACCACTTGTCTTTCCTTATGGGGGTACTTATAAGGTATTTAATACTTTTATAAACTATCTGAAAATTGTTTGTGAAATTGTGTAAAGACTTTTTTTTTAACTTTTTATACAGTGTGATTTTTTAATCGAGAGACGTATTCAAACCAATGTTTGTTTATGATTCTCATAAAAGTATGCATAAATACAAAAGTTTTCTTAAAGTATTTCAAACGTGTGGGCGTCATCATACTATCCTTTACTTTACCTTTGGTTTTTTTGTATTATTCTTTTTAATAGCAGCCTAGGATTTCGTTGTATAAGGAAACCAAATATTTAAAAAGCGTTTTTGTATTTTCGGAGATCGAATACGGAACACGCTCTTTAATTACCCTTAAGTAAAGACTCACATTGCATAACACCGGGTGATACCAACATAACATATCTCGCTGTTAATTAAACCTCTCAAAAATCAATTCTTGCATGTTAAACTTTACATTTAAATAAATTCTCTAGTCCTCAACTTTCTGGAAACCTGAGTATTTCGTGTAAAGTTATAATAATAAAACAACGCTTGCTCGCTACTGAATGTACAATGACGTCATTTAAGTCGTGCATTGTCGTCAAAACTTAACACGTGTGCAGCTTAGCTTCGGGATAACTAGCTTGAAATTTAAGTTATGTCGTAGTAAAAATGTTTATATTATTTTACTAGCTGATTCGCGCGGTTAGCATAATATTATATGTAAAACTATGTTACTCGTATATAATGTAACTTTCAAATGGTGAAAGAATTGTAAAATCAGCTAGCCCAGTAGTTTTCGAGCCTATACATTACAACCAGACATACCATAATATTACTGTAGATTAAAATTCACAAAAAATTCTTAACCGTTAAACGAAATATGGTGTATACCTCTACTTGGTACACGAATTAAGTAGTATTTATTTATTTTGGATACTGTTTATTATTATGTGCAATAGATAAATAAATAATCATTATTCTTTTATAACGTAACTTTCTGTGCCTCGAAGAGCACGTAAAGCCGCCGGTCCTGCGCCTGATCTCTCACCGGTCGTGTCGGTCTGCCGTCCCACCGGGTTATGAAACTAAAGGAACAGAGAGTGCACCTGTGTAAAAGTACACGTTTAATCATCATCCTTTATATTCCAGTTCATCATCGGCTTTTCATCACCCGTGCCCAACAAGGACCACATAAGCCTGGCCTTCGCAGCGAACTTCCAGTACCAGTATTTGCAGTTCCAGAACAGTTCGCAGCTGTCGAAGTACTACCTCATCAAGACTGTCTCCAGGGAGCAGAGGGACGCGGAGCTGGAGACCAGGAAGGATGAGAGGCTGGTCTTCTATAGAGCTGTGGCTGAAATGTTGGAGGCGTGGGTATTTTTGCAGCTTTTTTGACCGAGCGAAGCGAGGTCTCAGAGTCGAGATGGCCGGGCGTTGTATGTTTGTATGTTTGTATGTAAGTATGAAAAACTTTGTCCGACGATAACTTGAGTATCGTTTATCCGATCTTGATAAAATTTAATAGGCGTATAGTTTAGACAAAAGAAAATGTCGAGTTCGAAGATGAGCGTAATCGGTGGGGGGGTAAAGAAGATAGGGGGGGATAAACAGTTAAATGTTTGTCGGACGATATCAGGTATATTTTTTATCCGATCTTGATAAAATTTTGTAGGCAAATATAGTATAGATAAAAAGAAATCTTGAGTTCGAAGATGAGAAAAATTGGTATGGGGGTTGCGAAGATAGGGGGGGTCAAAAAGCGAGTAAAATATGAATATACCCGAGTGTGGTGTCAAATGAAAGGTCAATATTTGTACATAACATAAAAAGTATTGAATTATTTTTAATATACGCCGTTTTCAAAACATAAGTAAAATAAGAAAAAAAAATATTTTAATCAACGCCATCTATTGTACAATTACAGTTCATTATTATGAATCATTATTTCTTCAAACATCGATAATACTCAATAAAATACGAATTTCATAAAAGTTAAGGTACGATAACTTATAAATATTGTATTTAAACATTAGGAATAGTTTTTATGTGATAATTTTTAAAATAACACACTCACAAATTACTCATACATTAAGGTTCCTTAGTTCCTCCGCCATCTAGTGGAAGCAACGCATATTATTATAACGATTGATTAAAATACCAACATAATAGTCCCAGGTGGCCCCTTATATATGAATTTATTTCCAAATATTTTGTTACAGAATTTTTATTTTTATTAAAGTATTTATAAAAATTTTGTAAATTTTATAATATCCATTAATTAATGATTATTGAATTGAATTGCTTTCCGATAAGTAACGGTTCGATTTACGTAACTGTTCATTGTTTCTTTCTTAAAAAGATAATAGTTGTATTATTTTCTTTTTATATTTAACGACAATGTTTACTATGCCACGAAAAAATAAGAGTATAAAAAACCACGTTTAATATATAAAGAACAAACCCTCCGCAACGTGATATTTGAAAAATACAGATGGCGCTACGAGGCTTCTGAATCGCGATATAGATTTTATTTTAAATTCCTTTAATAAGAATTGTATTTACTTAAAACAATAATTTTTGAATAGTCGTTCTTCGCTTATAAGACGGACCGTTATAGTATAACACAAACGAATGGTTATCAATTGTCATAACGGGCGGTTCTAATCAACCAATCAGAACCAACTTATGGTAATGTTAACGTCACGTCTATTATAGAAACGCTTTTGACTTACGTCTAGTAGGATATTGTACTGTCTAAAAGTTAAACGACTCGTTTTATTTTTAAAGGAACTGGGCAATACTGATTTCAGACTTGCAATGCATTTTTAATTTTTCAATACTCAAATACTGCGTTAGGTTCGGATACAATACAGTCCTTCATCTTTTTTCTTTAAAATTCAACAAAAAAATTATACAGATTACTTTTAATTTTTATCAGTTGTTGTTTTGTACGTCATCTGCCAATGGTGTCCACGGACATGAAGACGTAGTAATAAGCCACAGTAGTACATCCGTAGTAGATAATTTACGTCTGACTATGTATCCGCCATCCATCATCAATGACATTCGCGTATGCGTCTGCCGATGTGTAGTCTGGCTTTGGTATAACATCAAATATAAGGTCTCGATGAATATAAACATTACAACGCGAGGTCCAGCTCGGGGCGAGCCACTAGTTAGATTATATTTCACTAATGAATACCTAAATAAATATTCCTGGACATTTAACACGACGCCATCTAGTTGATAACTAAGCAAAGCTACTATGGGAACTATGACTGATAGAGACTTAAACATACTTTTTTGATATTATAAAATAAAGTCCAACGTACAAGTAGTAGTTGAGAAAATGCTAAAGACAGACCTGAGAGTTGCGGCGAGACCTGGACATATTTCGTTATTCCTATGTCTGAAACTTTATGCAATTCATTATAATTGATAGGATTTGGTTGAACGACATTTTTGCCAATACTAACAGTTAACAGTAACTATATTAATACGGATAAGAAAATGTTTATACATTCATAAAACTATGTCTTTGCGTTGAAGAAGGTAGAATATATGAACAATTGATTAAAGTACGAAAAAACTATGTGAGGAACTGCATATTATCAAGAGCTTTGAAGAATCGTTTTACTTCACAAAACCGGGGATATTTTGATTCGTGGAAACCGGAGTTAAGTCTAGAAATGAATATAAATTATCCTATTCATTGCTCAGCCGGGTTACCATACGTAATGGCTCTCTTGAGATTTCCCTAAATTTGGCGGAAAATCGAAAATCAAAAAGCGATTGCATTGGAAGTAATTTATAGTGGCGTGGCGAAATTAATCTGCTTCCTCAGATTGTAGTTTAAAAGTTTGTTCTATTGGGGATAAATAGTTTGGGTTGTTTTGTTTTAGCTTTCTTATATCGTGTATGGATATATTGCAACTTTTTTTTGTATTGCTCGTTCTTAGTTTAAACGTTTTTCAGATATGAATATGCCGACAACTCCTTAGGAATGTGAAAAATTAAAAACATTAATTTATACACAGCTATATGCAGTACCGAACTGATGAATGGGTTTTTGTTTGTTATTATTTAAAGAATTGAAATCCCATAGTTCTTATAAAATAATACAAAATCTTAAGAAGGCTTTATTCCCTTGGTCACTGGGATCTTAAATCTCTTATGCTATAAATATTATAAACTAGCCATGCCCCGTGGTTTTACCCGTGTCACTACTAATACCGCGGGAATTCTAGGATACACATTTCCCTACCCAGAATAACGGATCCTTACCTATATGTCTACCAAGTTATATGTCATCTAAATCCGATCAGTAGTTTTTGCGTGAAAGAGTAACAGACACATTTATACAAAGATCCTTACAAACTTTGGCATTTATCATATGATTCTTCATCGATTTTTTCATGATTTTCCAGAAAAGGAATGAACGGAGAGGACTGTGTGCTGCGAGCGATATGTGAAGCTGCCCAGTACCCAGTGGAAGAGGACGGACTAGTTGGGGAGCTGCTGCATATTATGTTGACGTAAGTTATATTTATAACGACTTACGTTGCCTTACTTCCCAAGAAGAGGTTTTCAATTCGGGGGGTATTGTTATAGCCTTTATTTTTTTAAGTCACAACATAAATTGGATAGCTAGTACTAGAAACAGTTGAACAATTTCTTGTTCATCAAAGAGTTGTTAATATTGTTTCGCCATTTCTGTCTTACTCTGACAACAAAAACAATAAATTATTTTAAACTTTGTTTCTGGAAACATGAACAGAAGTCCACGCTAATTAAACAGAGGAAAACTTTGTTTGATTGTTTGGTTGTAATGAATAGGCTCAAAAACTACTGGACCCATTTTAAAAATTCTTTCACCATTCGAAAGCTACATTATCCACGAGTAACTTACGCTATATAACATTATGCTACGAATATACTAGCTGTGCCCCGCGGTTTCACCCGCGTCTATAGCCCGATTCCGTAGGATTTCCGGGATTAAAAGTAACCTATGCTATTCTCCTGGTCCTAAGCCTTCTGCCTACGAATTTTCAGCTAAATCGGTTCAGCCGTTCTTGAGTTATAAGTGGAGTAACTAACACGACTTTCTTTTATATATATAGATAGTGTAAAATATTGTTTCAGACCAGACTACGGGCGGACCCCTTTCGACGAGGAAGATCCTGACTATACAGACGTAATGTCACCATACCTGGACGCGGCGGTGGCTGGCAGGCAAATGTTCGACTGTTCGTTTGTGTACAGCCGATGTCCACAAGGACAGGGTGTACTCGAACTTATATCAGCTCTGCACGATGACTAAAGAATATATTATTAAATATAGGTAGTGCCATCCACGAGGACGCGCCACACATTTTTGAATTTGGAAATGTTTTACTATGATCGACATGCTTTGTCGTAACTAGTCTTTATTTTAGTGTGCGTGTGCACACATGGGTAATGAGTGTGTATATATAAAACTTCATACGATCAGGAGCTTGAATAAATAAACTGTCAACGGTTGAGAAGAAGCGCGGTGGTGTGTGTGGTAGTGGGGCGCGTTTTCGTGGATAAATGTATCTATACTGATGCTTTGCTGTTTGGAATACAAGTCGATTACGGTAGTTCAAACTAGTTAGAACAAATACTGATAGTATCTTGTGTTTGTTTTAACTGGAGTATATTATTCAATATGGAAAGTATCC
This sequence comes from Phoebis sennae, assembly GCA_001586405.1. NCBI lineage: Eukaryota > Metazoa > Arthropoda > Insecta > Lepidoptera > Pieridae > Phoebis > Phoebis sennae. The sequence continues at coordinate 359,527 of LQNK01000135.1, forward strand.
ATATTGAATAATATACTTTTTAAAGGATTTTAAACGCGGTTTATATGTGACCGCGCTCGCTGTAAAGTGTTCGAAACGTCGGGCTAATAAGAATTTAAAAAATCCGCGCTTATAATCCTTTAAAAAATAATTTATTTAATACAAATAATGATGTGATGTGATGACCATTTTGGCATCTCGCTACGTGTGTTTCCATTTTATAAATATCCTGTATTTTCCTTTTATTTTCAATTTGTGTTATTAAACTGTTGTCTCTTATCAGTAAAATGATTAACGGTTTTTGAATTGTGGAGATTCATGAATTTTTGGTTGCCAATTATTGTATACAGATCTCATTAAAACATCAAAGAAAGTTTTGGAAAAGTTTTTATCGTCAAATCCTTATTTTATAAAAGGGTGATTTGCCCCTTGAACTATGTGCTAACCTGTATTTATAATTAAATAAAGATTTTGGAATCATATTTGGTATCGATAAATTTTTATTAAGATCTTAATTAAAATATTTATAACTAGCGAGTTGTTTTATTGATCAACAAAAAAACACAAATCTTAAAAAAAAATAAAGGTTAGAAAGTTCTGAAAAGTAGGTATTATGCAATACTTATTGAAATCTGTCATCTAAGGCATCGTATTTGATCGTAATAGTCAAAGTCAACGTTTATTTTCCTTCGAGGCGCTTTTAGAACGACATATACATGTATTTTTTTTGTTTACCGCCGATTCGGTAGGTTGTCTCTACCGAGAAGAACCGGCAAGAAACTCGAGTAGTTGCTCTTTTAAAGACGTTTTAAACAATGTGGAATTGTATACAATGATTTGAACTTAATGGATGGTCCAAGTAACTGCAATATTCTTTGTATAGTGTCACAAAAATGCGTCTGATCCACGTAACCCATCATCTTTACCACAGATAATATAATAATATATACTAGATCTTTACAAATAAAGAATCCGATGCATACAATGCGATTAATTACAATATTATTATTTCGCGTCCCTGATTAATGAGGTCAAGTAAATTATACAGATAATGAGCTTTAACGAGAACCAAATTTAACCATTCAGATTAGAAATTATTATCACAAATATGAACAGATTCTATTTTAGTAGCACAATTTGGCTGAAACTGGCCAATAGTACGGCCATAATGTGACTGGTGGACGTTTAATTGCATATTGTCGTGATCGAATTTCCTACGTGTTTTGGGATCTCTTTAAAATGAGATACGCGACTTTGAACCTTATGTCTTGGTGTTTATGTATATAGACATAATTAATGGTTACGTTATAGTATGACATTGTAATGAAGGTCTAAGCCTCCAATTATTCAATTGAAAATATTCAATCTGAAATAAAAAAACATAGACATTGGCAGTTCTGATATAATAACTGAACATAAAAATCGCATTTTGGAAATAGAGATTCTTTTTCAAACAAAACAACTACATCAAATTCGGTTCATCAGTTTAAAAGACCGTAGTTCGTGCAGACAAATAATTTATGAACGAGAAAATCATTACAATCCTCTTTACACTTCATAGGTATTTTTTTATTTTATTATTATTTATTTCCATACTCTCCGACAATAGTAAGTTTAATTTAAATATTGAATATTTAATCATGTTACAATAAAACCAAGATGTGCAAATTAATAAACATGTTCGAGTCAGTTCCGTTACACGTATAAAACTGCAAACTCGTAACAAATGTACACATAGTTTGAACCACGATGAGCCAATTACGCTCTGCGATAATTGAGAATTAGATTAAAAATGTTTTCGCAGCTTGTTAGCGATATTGTAATGAGTTCATTAGCTTCGTAAAGCATTTCCATGTAACCACATAACTTAGGAAATGTGACTATAGTACTTTTACTGTAGTTTTGATTTTTTTTTATTTACTTTATTATAATAATACTTTTTATTATATTATTCATGTGTGTAGAATATCTGTCCTAATCTAGCATATCTAGTCTTTATCTATTCTAATATTATAAAGATGAAAGATTTGTTTGTTTGTTTGTTTTGAATAGGCTTCGAAAGTACCGGACCCGTTTGGATGAAATTTGGTACAGGGATTCATTGAAACCCCAGGAATGACATAGAATCAAGGTGATAAATGTTTGTACAAGACTTCTGTTTGTACTTTATTCATTTACTAAATGAATTATTTGTCATATATGAAAATGTATTGAACAACATTTATAAATTATAGACCAAGATAATATTTCATTTTTGTAAAAATTGAAGAACTGTATAACCGCAAACTCGTAACAAATTTACACATGATGATGATTGTATCAACCACGATGAATTGAAAATTAGAGTAAAAATGTGTTCGCAGCTTGTTAGCGATATAGTAATGAGTTCATTAGCTTGGTAAAGCATTTCTGTGTCGCATAGCTCATGTGACTGTGAACTTGATATGTGGAACTCTCATTTTGTCATTTTTGGTCCTTAAGACTGTAGTTCTTCTTTTAGACTTAATTTTAGACTTTTTCTTTTTTAATTTAAAATGCTTTGTTTTTCTTAATATGTCTCTATATGTTTAGCAGTTGGTTATGTGATCTATATGTGGTATTGTATTAGCGTTCAAAAAACTGTTGATTGATTATGACTATTTAATCTCTTCTCTGCAACAATGATAAATGACATATTTATAATTAAATTACTGTAAGACTCAATATATTGTGAACAAATATAACTAATAATTAAACTTTTGTATGAGGAACACATTGAAAAAAACTGCAAACAATTGAAAATTAGAATAAAAATCTCCTCACAGCTTATTAGCTTGCAATAGCATATCCATGTAGTCACATAACTATTAATATAAATTGTTAACTTCGTGCGTTGAACTTTCAGCTTGTAATGTTTGCCTGGTTAAGTATAAGAGAAGCACAATTAATATAGACTGAAGGAACTAAGGAATGAAAGGGTCCATTTTTGTCGTTATGAAATTCAAAGTATTTTCTGTTTGTTTTAATGTGAGTAACTTTTTCACTGAAGACAGCAAGTGTGATTTACTTAATAACTACGCCAAAATTTAAAAAAGAGCTTGCCCACTGTGATGTGTAGAAGACATGATAATAACGCGACAGAACGGCGAATGAAAAATTATACAAGATGATTTGTGCAGCAGTTTGATCGTAAATGATCCTATTTGAATAAATTATATTGACTTTGACTTTGCCTATATTTTTGCCTTGCCAGGAACGACCGGTTGGCCAAGCGTGGTGTAGACAAATGTTACTAACAATAAATTTGGGAGAAGGTTAGGATGTAGGAGTGCAAGAAAAGCAAAAAAGTTAATCCTTTTTTGCTGGAAATGTCCATATTTTGTTTTTAAATTTCCTCGAAGTAACAAAGGCTCCATTTGAGGTTAGTTGGACCAATTTTTTTTAAATATAAAAGCTCTTGGGAAAGTACACAGACTTATATCTGCAATTAAAAATACAAAAATATTTTTTAAGTTTATTGAGATATTTACACAGTACACAGAATTGAACAGTTATTATTTAATCATTAAAATAATAAATTCGATCTTTTTTACAAAAATAGTATGTAAGACTTAAATACGAATGGCATAAGTATTTATTTTCAATTAGATTTTTACTTAAGATTATTGTTTATAATATTTAAAAATAAATATTTAAAACTTATACATTTTTTATATTATTCTGTATTGAGTGTGAAACAAGTCACAAAATGTTACTCTGTATATAGTTGCCATATTTAACAAGAACAAACCCAATTCAATTCAACATTTTAAAATTTATTTATGGATTTCCAAAGAAAGAGCTTTGAGAATCGTTAAAATTAAGACTAATTCATCGTTAAGACTTGCTTATAAATATAAAATACTAGCTGTGCAAGCGGTTTCATCCGCATACGTACAATTAAGGATTCCATGGGATTACCAGGATAAAAGATATCCTATGTCCTTTCTTGGTTTCAAACAATCTCTGTACAAAATTTAATCTAAATTGATTTAGTGGTTTAGACGTGAAGAAGAGACAGTCATACAAACAGGGTTACTTTTGCACTTATAACATTAGTAAGGTAGTAAGGATATCCTTTCATTTCTATATCGAATTTCAGGCAGAACGTTGGGCATTGGTAATTTTTTTACGTATAAAACTATATTATAATTTATTAACGTAGTATTTTTATATGTCCGTATATTGAGAGACTTCTAACATTGAAAACGGACAAGCCGCTATGGATGAATTACAGTCTTCTGTTGTGTGGTTGTGCCATCTATCCGTTGTTGGAGACTGTCTCCTGAAATTTACAAGTTGTTTATTAGTATCGTTGACAAAACATTTTCCATTCCTCTCCCGTCCTGTTCTAGTCCTCTCCCAACTTCGTATCCTAAATCCTTCCCTTCTCCCCTTCCTTAAAGCCGGCAAGGTATCTGCAACATTTTATGTTGTAGATGTTCATGGGCTGCGGTCAGTCACTTAACATCAGGTGAACCGGAATTACTTTCGCAAATTAAATTGTTTTTGTTCGTAAGGTAACTTATCCATACCTTCCTCACAGAAAAGTAGAGTAAAAACAGCGTATAAATATAAAATAAAAAAAAATATGTATAATATTACTGATTCATCTTATAAGTATATATGCTACGATGTGCTATTGAAATAACTTTTGTGGTATCAAAATAAACAAATTAAGAAACTCTTATAAAAGAAGTAAGGATAAGTATTTTTTTTTATATTTAAATAATTCTAATTTTCTCTTATAATTAAAGTTATGTATGAGTTTAACTTACGTACCTAAAGACCATTTTCAATATTTTGAAATAAATGCCCCTTGCTTCTGAGATCATGTTGGTTTCACAAATAGCACGGCGAACGCAGTGGAAACCGTTTAAACCATTACTGAAAATTATTTAATATCAATTTATTATGTTTGCCAATTTTTAAATTTAGTTTAGTTACGTAACTAGACAATTTTTCTATTTGTTATTTGTACTATTATAAAGGTTTTTAACTGTATAATATAATGAATTTAATTTGAAATGATTTCATTTAATTATTATCAAATATTATGTCTTTTCCATTTATACAAAAAAATATGCTTAAGTATGTCTATCAGTCATCTACTTTCCATAGTACAAGCTTTACTTAATTTGGGACTAGATGGCGTTGTGTGAAATGTCCTGGAATATGTATTTATATATTAAATATCATAATAAGATATAACGATTCTTGACACTTGACTATGATCTAAAACTTACCTATCTAATAATAACTCTAGCTTGTCATAAACACTCCGTCTCGTGAAGTGATGGTAGGGATGGAAGGAGTCCGGTGGGTCGTCCCAGTTCATACGGAACCCTATCGCTTGGGCGAAGATCTGGTTCCACGGCACCATGTTGGCTTTGAAGTTCAGACGTAGCTGGAAAACCATCATTTTTCACTTATTTTTTGCTATTAATATGGCCACAATTCTCTTTCATACAATTCAATCCTCAATTCTATCCTCCATCCATAGCTCCATCTTCTAGTTACAAATTGCGTTCCTGAATGTCTTTTTATTGTCTTATTCTAGCATCTAGTGATTCGCTCTAAGCTAGACCTCGCGTTGTAATGTATAACGGCCGCTTTCAATATTGTTTGTATCGTCATATAATCTATCCATAATATTGTATGTATCAAAGATGAGGTTAGATAGACAAAGGTCATAGCAAAGGCTATCCGTCGATAGGATATTGAAATCAAAGTAACTCCGAATAGATAGATTTGTCTAACTTTGCAAAACAAGAGATACATAGAATATTGAAAACCGTAAATCAATGTTTGTGTATTGTAGAGCTAAATAAATTATTTTTGTCTTTGTCTTTGAATTTGACCCGATTTAGATGTGAATAATTGAGGCTGATAGCTTGCTTTTGTCTAAAGACCTGATAATTAAAAGCAATCGAATGAAAATTACAACGACACTTAAGTAGGAGTGGTTGTAATTTTCATGTAACATCCTCTCTCTTATAAGTATAAGAGGCAGGATATTACGTGTTAGTCAGCCACGATACGCAAGCGCCTCAATGGTTTGGTACACAGAGTGAGCGTCAGCCCCAACAGCATCCTGAAGATGATAGCGTCTCGGCTCGACTGCCCCTACCTGAATCTCTGTAAACCACATGTTTTGACAAGCAATGCTGTGTTATTCTTGTGTGTGTCTTTACTAACAAAATGAAATAATTGTAATCTGTTACTAACAAATTTGGGACATGTTTTCTGATGAATAAATTATTATTATTATTATTATTATTACATCCAATATTGTAATGGCAGAACAAATGTATACTTATGTATACAGTTTTGACTGATTGACGTAAATTTGCAGAAAATATTCCTCAGGACCCTAGGGACGCACTCGGAAGAGATAGGAATTCATAAGCGGGTAAAGAGGAGGGTTGAATTTATGGTTTTTATGTTAATTTTTAAAGTTAGTGGCGTGATATGCTATTTTTGGGATATTAATTACGTCGTTGTTTTGAAAGTATTGTAGGTTTACAAGTCTTTATGTTAGATATATTAGATTCTGCCCGCAGCTGCGCTCGCTTGTTAATTTTAGATCAATAAAATGTAGTCTATCGTCTAGTCCATCTAATGTTCTATTTTTATACGAAATTTTAGCAAAACATGTTTAGTAGTTGCAGCGTGATAGTTACACAAACTTCCAAACATTTAAACAATCTAACTTTAACATTAGTATGATTTCAGTTTCGTATCATAACATCGTATAGCCTTCCTAAGTTAATGGTCTATCTATCACAAAAATATTTTTTTTTAATTGGTCCAGTAATTCCCAAGATTAACGAGTTCAAACAAATTACTTTTCAGTTATTTATTATTCAGTGATGTCACTACAGTTCCTGGGGATTTAAAATTACAAAGCCAATTTTAAAGTTTCGACTAATCAAAATAAAAATACCGACCTTCCTTTCCCATTTTGGAAAAATAAAATAGTTTTTTAATACAAAATAAATTTTAATTTTAATACAGAAAGCCTTTAGTTTAAAGCCTTTAGTTTATATTATTGTCAGTGCAATAAAGAATAAATAAATAAATACTTACGAAAAACCTCGTCACATTTCTGAAGCTAAGATATCTCTTTGTCCGTATTTGCGTGTCGCCTTCGCCACGGTCGATCAAAATGGACAGCACAATACAGACATAACAAACAAATATCACTTGATAAGTCCTGTACATAATTACGAGATTTGTTCATTTGACATTTATAATTCGAGCGGCCATGGTGCTCCGTGGGACTGAAATGAAATAAAAACTTTTTATAAAGCTACTAGCGACCCGCCCCGGCTTCGCACGGGTGCAATGCTGATATACTATCGCGGAGTT
>LQNK01001285.1:15171-33601 GCA_001586405.1 Phoebis sennae
ATTTATTCGATGAATGTCATAGTATTTATTTTCGCAACAATTGTATTATTGCAGGACACTAGCGAACGAGGACGCGGCGGCCGGCTTCCGTTACGGCCTGGAGTGCCTCTTCCGTTTCTACTCGTACGGGCTCGAACGGAAGTTCCGCCCGGAGCTGTACCAGGACTTCCAGCACGAGACCGCCGCGGACTACGAGAGGGGTGAGTGTGACGCGAGGCGCTACAATGCCGACATTCTATTTTTTTTCGTGAAGGTAGGGTATGGGTAGGGTAATGCCCAATAATGGCTAATTATAGACAATCATAACGTGCCGGCATTCGTGTAACTGGAGGGTGCGGTAGTGCCAAATTATGGCTGATCGTAGACAATTATTACGTGGCGCTACAATGTCGACATTCGTGTAATTAAAGGATAGGGTAGTGCCAAATAATGGCTGATCATAGACAATTATTACGTGGCGCTACAATGTCGACATTCGTGTAGCTACAGGGTGGGGTAGTGCCCAAAGATGGTTGTACATAGACAATTTAAAAGACATTTGCGATCCACGACTTCTATTTAGCAACGTATATGTGTGTGAAAAAAATGTCGCCACTGTAGCGCTACGGTCTATGAAAAATTTGCTCCTAGAATTATTAAATCAGAGGCAAATGTATACTACGTAAATGAATACTAAGTATAAAAAATCTCCTTCGCTTCTAGCATGAAACCTATGTGAAGAATAATGGAGATTTCAAATATGAAAATCTAGTTTATACAATTATTATTAATTCAGAAACTGATGCACACATTACATAAAACATAATTACATATTACACAATAGATATGTACAAAAGTTGAAGTCGTGTATGTACTTCATTTTTCGTACCTAAGTACACGCTACGCAATACTCAAAGTGGTCCGATGTAGTCCAAAATATCGTGTTGGTGGATGTTGTATATGTGTGTGTTTCAGCGCGTTGTGTATAGAGATTGACCTGTAGTCACATATATTCCCTTATAACTCTTCCTAGCTGTATGTAATTGACTTCTAGGTACAATAACAGGGAAATATTACCATTCCTTTAGGAAACATCATAGTCCTGTGATTGTGGTGTGTCGACATATGGAATACAGTTCAATAAATAAATTATAATCCGGGACATTTAACACAACGCCATCTAGTCCCAAACTAAGCAAAGCCTGTACTATGGAAACTAGATAACTGATAGACATACTTGTTAATACATGCCTACTATGAATATAAAAACACCCAGACAGTAGAAAATTACAATGTTTATCACATCATAATTTTCTACTCGTGGGAATCGAATTCACACTTTTCGGTGTCATAGACCATTGCCACATTCAGTGCGCCAATCTAATACATAATTCATCATTATTTTTACCATAATGATAGTTCTCATGTAACTTCATAAAAAACATACATATGAGATATTTTAAGTTTCTTTCTATCTGTTTAAAAATTTAAATTGTATACATATAGTATTTCGAACATTCAATCTACAGTTTTGAACTGACAAACATACTTGATATACCTGTCATTCCAGTTACACTTTAAATATGCAGTATTTTAACAATCTACTGTAACATTAATAATAATTATGTCTACGGAATATAGTACAGCAGTAAGAATCATATTTACTAAATGTAAGTCGTACTTATCATAAAATTACTGTGAAGGTAGATGATAAAAAGTAGTGATGGCACATTTGCCATCATACCATTGTATAAAAGATTATTGTCGCTATAGAATCGGTTCAGTATTGTACGTTAGCTTTAGGCTGTTACTATGCTCGAATAGTGAACTAAAAGGTATAATACACTAAACCATGAGAAGGGAACAGTTTTATTTAGTGTCTAAAATAGCATCTCTGGACGTTGGAAAGGAGTATTGGTAATATTACAGTTTCGAAGCACAAAATTTATATGTCTGTATATTTGCAGGTCAACTGTACGGCCTGGAGAAGTTCTGGGCGTTCCTCAAGTACTACAAGCACGCGGCCGCGCTGCAGGTGGAGCCCAAGCTGAAGGGCTACCTCGCCAACTTCAACACCATCGAGGACTTCAGGGTTTTGGAGGTGGGTACCAGCTCGTGCACCCATGTTTCCAGGAATATTGTGTGGCTAGAGTGGTCTCTGATGTACTATGTGTCCGGGCTGATAGGATATCTGTCATTAAGTGAAAGAGTCAGGGTTTTGGAGGTGGGTACCAGCTCATGCACCCGAGTTTCCAGGGTTATTGTATGATTAGAGTGGTCTCTGAAGTACAATGTGTCCGGGCTGATGGGATATCTGTTATTAAGAGTGGGAGCCAATTTTTACACGATTGGGCCAAGCTCGCACCGGAGTATGTACCACCCACAGCAGAAAATCGGTGTGAGGCAGTATTGTACTGTGTGCAGCACGGTGACCGTCTTGATCTAGTCCTCTCCCATTTCCTGTAATTAATACTTTCCCCTTCCTTTAAGCCGGTAATGCACCTGTAGTTGTTTTTGACGTACTAATACTTCAGGCTGTTGTAACACTTCGTCAATTTCAATAGTTTTTATAAGTTTTAGAAATCAAAAAATTATTTTTAAACTTTTTGGACTTGTACTTATTTTGAGCAAATTGTTGACATTTGTGAAATTTTATTACATTTTTTTAATTTGAATGTGTTTTTTGTTTGTCCGTCCGTAGCCCCAACTGAACGAGCTGCTGGGCAGCCAGGGCCCCAACGCGCCGGGCCGCGGGCCCCACGCCAGGCCCTACGATCGCCACCGCTCCGTGTCCGAGAGCGACCGCCCGCACCCGCACGCGCGCTACTACAAGTGAGTGTGTTCGTGTGTGTGTGTGCGTGCGTGCGTGCGTGCGTGTGTGCGACCGCACGCACGCTACTACAAGTGAGTGTGTGTGTATGTGTGCGTGTGTGCGACCGACCGCACCCGCACGCGCGCTACTACAAGTGAGTGTTTGTGTGTGTGCGAGTGAGAAAGTTTAAATGCGAACTCCAAGTGGAGGGAAGAGGGAGGGAGATGGCACTAAACTCGAACCGATGGCGTTCTCTTTTCGAGGCCCTTGGACTTCTATTACATTAATTTATTACAGCGAACGAAATGTACACGCAGGCTTGGCGGCTAAAATGAAGATGAAATAAAAAACATCATATTTGTACTCCATATATATACAAACTGAACGAAATCGTGTGTGTGTCGCAGGGCGCCGGTGCCGAGCGGCAACGAGCGCGGTCGGGCCGGCTCGTGCGGCGCGCAGAGCGTCGTCGCCATCACGCGCACTCGCCGTACGTACAACATTGTATCCTATTTTATATATATTCGCTCCTACTGTACCATTCCATAAAAAGAACATATCACACCCACCCTTCACCCTTTAATTCAGGGGAGTAACGGCCCTATCTGTAGCAATAGACCTAGGCACACCACGACCCTTTTTATTATTTTAATATTTTTTTAAATGTATAAATTATTTAAATTATTACATTGTTGTTGACTATACGGTGAGTTTTATTTTACCCCACCGTAAACGTCACACTATCAAAACAAAATATTTAATATGAGTGCTAGAATGTGACTGCGATACGCCAGTCTATTATATAGCGTAATATGGAACAAAAAACCGGAATACCTATTTGAAAAATTAATTTGGAATAATTAAAGGCATATTTGCCTTCATTCAGTTTCCATCAACATGTTAAAGATTCCAACTCACTCTACATCACGCTACCGAGGATGTTTTAAGTTTTACGCAGCTAATATCTGGAATGACCTGTTTCCGCCTACCTACTTTGCAAAATTAGTTCATAAGCAGCGAAGAGACAATTTGCTGCAGCAGAATCAAAATGTCCCTTCACAAAAATAATAAATATCAAAAATTACTTCAATAATCAAACTCAGTTTTCAGTTTACAAATACACGTACTTTCATCCACTTCCCACACAAATATACATTAAAAATTATTATAAATACTTTTACAAGAAATTACACAGGATTTTCATTATTTTACTAAAAATTATATTTCTATTTCAGCGCCAAAATCGAAAGGCGAGCACGGCGGCGAAGCGAAGCAAGCCGTCGCGGCGAGGACGCAGTGACGCACAGACATACACACAGACAAACACACACCCCGTGTACATAGACTGAGCAGTTCATAGGACATTGCATTTTTATAAATACCCGCGAAATTTTAAAAATTAAAAAAAAAATTAAATAAATAAATAATCGGACTTCGCTAGTTTTAAGTGTTGAACACTACAGTGTTAAGTGTTTTTTTTTTCTTGTATACTGTGTCTATCCCCGTGTGGCCGGTGGGTGGAAACCGGTTTTCGGTCGGTTCGTAACCGGTTTTATACGATGCGGCGTGGTTGCGGTTTTCTGGGATTGCAGGCTGTGTGTGGATGAAGCATAGGTGAGGATAATTATTTTTTATTCAAAAATTATAAAAAAAAATTCAAAAATATATCAATATTTTTAACTTACACTTAAAATTTAAAAAACACAAGCAACTAAGAAAAGTTTACGTTTGTAACAACATACAAAGGGTAGCATATTATCTAAATAATTTATTTCGATTTTTTTAATTTTAATTTGACATCAAAATAACTTTAGATAGTATTAAAATTCTGATATACTTAAAAAATATGTATTTAAAATTTGTGAAAATATTTATGTTCCAATGACAATTTTCTGTTAAGATTTCTCTTTTGTACCGTGTTCTGACAAGCAAACAAAATACTTTTTTAATCAATCACAAGTTTAAATCATTTATACTCTAAATATTTTAAATTAATTTTTTATATAAACATTAGAATTCTTGAATCAGAATAACAAACTTTTTTTTATTTTTACGAACATTTATTTTTATTGTTTATTAATTGATTGTTTTCTCTTGTTCCAGCTTGTAAAACGCATCGACAATAAGCTACGCGTAGCACGCAAACAGTAGCTATAGTAACCTACAAACTATATATTTATATATATTTTTGACATTGTAATGTACATTCGGAATAATCCTAGCATTTTAAACGCACCGCTCCTGCGTGTGAAGTGAGAATACAGATAAAAATACTTGTTGTCTGTGGTTTGGAACTGTCAATAGACAAATTAAAAGAAAGTTCAATAATACAGATCAGAATATCGATTGTCTGTGGTCGGCAATTAAGTCTGGTTTTATTTTTAAGAAAAGGTTGTCAATGTATAGTAAATGGAATTGATGTCTGTGGTTTGTAACTGTTAATTTAAAATTCGAACGATTGAAAAACAGCTGTAGTAATGACCTGCAACTGTCGATTTAATAATACGTATTAAAAAAATAACAGTTGAAAAGCGAAAGGTAATTTTTGTCTATGCTTTGTATCTGACAATTCGCAGATTAAAAAGATTATTTTATCTGTATTATCGCAACTGTCAATATTATAGTTCGAAAGTTTCAACTATTCGTAATTACGGCGTTTTAAAATACGCATCAGTTTTTAGTTACGCGGGATATGGCGGTGGACAAATATTGTAATGTGGCGACACTAACGTAAAAATCTATAGTGTACTAGCTTAGAGTTTACTTTTAAATAAATTGTAAAAAAATTAATTAACCAAAATTTGCCAAGCATTAAGTCGAAATAATTGTTGACCAGCTTGATGTTAAAAGTAATATCTGAACATAGACTATAGACAGTGTATTATGGTTGTCTATGGCGCAATGGCGGGCGGTCTGACGTTCGCTGTCAAATTCGAATTTTGGCGGGAAGTAGTCAATTTTGTGACCTCGATCGGTGTTGTAAATTGTTTTAATCGATTTTCCATTTTCAACTCGCGTACAGTGTTGACTTTCTGAAAAAAAAAACATTGGCACTTCTATAATCTAAAAAAAATAACGATTTTAGAACGTCTTGGTTTTTTTTTTCGATAACTCGTCAGAAAGACTGGTCGTTTGCTATATTGTTAGACGAAATTTGTAAAAAGTTGAAAAAAAAATATTTTCTCCGTAGTGCTAGAGTTTTGGGTGTAAATTTCGGACGTGCGTTTCTATATATCGGTTTGGGGCGGCACAAAATTGCTATATAAATGTACTAGTGAATAAAATAACATCTTTAATGGTAACAAAATTCCTGAACCGTATATGATGAAACTCTGCGCCCGCTACGCAATACTGCCACACTTAAGCACACGATATTGTTTTTTAGATATATGCGTGTAGGTGTCCGTCACGGAAATTAAATTTGAAAAACAAAGGATTTTAAAAGAAAAATGCTTCAAAAGGTAGCATGACATATAGTTTGCCTTAACAATGGATGGTAAAATCTTTTATAGTTTGGAATTAAAAAGAAATGTATCTTAATAAAAAGAAAGAATACACTTTCATCTTGCTTAAAATGGATAAAAAGAGACGGCATGATGTTTTAATTTGGGTTAGAAGGGGACAGATGTATGTATGTGCTTTCGTTTAAATGGTGCTACGTCGAAAGCGCTTGCTAAATACTAGCATGTGTATTATAGGCCTAAAATGCGAAACTGACGTGTTTCGCACTCACCTAGTGAATTTGAGCTTTTCCCACATTATTTGTGAATATAATAATTCAATTAAAATTATGAGAAAATGCCAAAAAACTAGCGAAAAAACTTGTGGTTTTTTCATAAATGTGTTTTGTACGGTTGTCAAAAAGAACTGTAATGGACGTTGTTAAAGAAAGGAATACGTATATATAGTAGTCAAATATAATTAGAAAATCCATCATTTATTGGCTTGTGTAAAAAAGTTAAATGAAATTATGACTTCGTATGAAATAACATTTCCGTGACGGACGAGAAATTCATTGTATAATATCTGTGAGGTTCGCATAGATTAAGCATAGATATATATTGAACACGTTTATAGATTCTAGTGGCACATCTGCGTTTAGTTTTTTTTTAAACATTCAAATCTGTGATTTCCTAAAAATCATCTTCAAAATGACGTTTAAAAAATGTTATAAATGTTTTATTTTTGGATGTTAAAAATCCAAATATTTATCAATTTAAATTTAAAGAGCTTAAAATTCCCTTATTAATTTGAATATCAACTCATTTCCGTCAATAATAAAAAATAAATTTGAAAAATCCCAAACGAATATATTACGAAATAAATCCATGAAAATATATGATTAAAGTAATTCATTAAGCAATTTCAATTTTGATTTTATTTCATTTCATTTCATTTCACTGAATACACATGTGTCACTGGAATAACTGCACTAACTTGCTCAATATGATTTTTTTATTCTTATGTGTTATTTGACTGCGTTCGATTTGTTCAAATTGAAAGGCGAATCAATTAAAAATACCACTTTAGATGAATTATGGAAAATATGTCAAAATTCAAGTAAAGACCACTATAACTAATTTCGTGATTGAAAATAGACAAAAATGCCATAAACCTTTGTATTTTTATAAAAATTGTAAAATATTTTATAAAACTTCAGGTCCAAAACCGTCTTTCATTTTGATCAACTCTTGCGATATTACAATTTAACGATGTAATGTTTAAGCAATCTATGTATATTGCACTAATATAAAAAATAAGGGTGTGTCGATGATTCTTTTTTTTTCTTTTCTAGTATGTAAGGATGCTTTTTTAAAATAATTGTATTCGGTGCGTGGTTGCGAGAAAATTAAATTTTGACATAACCTAATTCCCTCTGTTACCATAGACTACAGCCGCGCACTAGATTTTTTTAGGCTAAAACGCTTTGGTCGCTTCTGTATCATGTATAACATAGTTCCTAATATATTTTTAAAGCCGTTAGCATTTTTTTTTATTATTCCAATCCGACACAGAAATCGCGTTCGAAAAATAATTTTCGCGCGTAAAATAACCTAAATCGTAGGTGACATTTAGTGAAATTAACGATTAGAATAATTAACTAACAACGAAATTTTACGGCTTGTCTATGAAATAAAAGCGAGCTTTTATCTGTGGTTGTATTTGTGGCGATTTCTGTGGCGCGAAATTTTTTATGTTTTATTCGTACCGTCCCCTCTTTTAGTGTAATAGGGAGGAGAAGCGATCGAGAGCCGGTCATGATGCAGTTTTTATTATATCTGAGAACAAATCGGGACAAATATTGCTTCAAAAGCAATGTCTTGGTTACTTCTATATTTTTACTTGATTGTCAAAAATGCCTAGTTTTCTGAGTGAAACTCTATGTGGCTGCTATTTTACTCAAATTTAGTTTTCTTTTATACTTTTCTTGAACATGTATTTCAAATAAAGTTGTATGATTAATAATATTGCATGAATTTTTCGATCTTGATTTTCAAAATTACATATTAAAAACTACATCGTGACGTTTTATGATGATTTGTTAAGTTTTTTAAGTTAGTCAGTATGTAATTTGTTGCAATTTTTTTCGAAAGTAACGCCAAAGGAGACGATGATTTAAAAAAGAAACTTAAATTTTTTTAGGATTATTGTATAAATGAAAATACAAAAAAAAATCTTGCTGTTATTAAATAAGTGGTGTAAAATAAATGTTTTAGGAATGCGACGTATCTTTCCAGTGTCCGATACAAATAATAATACATTTTGTTGATTTGACCTTTTTTGGATTTTAATTTGCTAACTGGTTGTTTGTAAAATACTGATGGTAGGTGAATAGTCAGTAATTTAGGTGTATTCTTTGGAGTTAAATTAAGAATTTTTAATTAAGAGTGCTTGATTCGTCAGTCGAGGTTTTGTGTTCTGATCATCCTGTCTTATCATTATGAGGTGTATTTTTTTTCGAAATATTTGTTCCTCTTGTCTTAACGGGCCGCGACTGGCGTTGTAGAAGGCTGTAAGTTATACATAATATACATATTATTATATTGATAAATAAATTAATAATAAAATTCGTGGCTTTTATTTTTATCCTGTCCTTGTTGTGGTGAAACTGAACTAAAATGCATTTTTGACCTTACCGAGTTATTTTTATTACAAACATTTTTAATGGTTAATTTTTTTTATAAAATGTGGTCACATCAGAAATCTTGAAATTCAAAAACAAATTGTTTCTTTTCAAGGCGATAGGAATGCAATTAATATTAAATTAGACGTTGCTATGAAATGAGAAAGGCTGAGAAAAATGAAATGCAATAATATTTGTAATTTAAAAACATTTATTCATGAAGTGCACTTATGGAATTAAATAATAACATGTCACCTTAATGTATTACGTAATTTTATTTTGAGATGGACAAACATTCAAAATATATAAAAATATGGAACATTCTAATAAAAAATATGCCATGACTTACAAACATGCAAAGGTAAAATGAAATTAACCCAGAGATATGTACAACTAGTTTCAATTCATAATTTATAAATGTAAAATAGAAATTTTATGACCATAAAGAAATCTTAAAGTCAACATAAGTACAGAATAATAAGAAAAAGAGTGAAACGTTTACAGTAGATTTAATACAAATAAACTATCATTATTCGTTTTATATTCTATATAAATTATATCTTGTGACGTCATTTCTTGCTTTTGCTGTTAAAGTCAAT
The DNA here is from genome assembly GCA_001586405.1 of Phoebis sennae. Lineage (NCBI taxonomy): Eukaryota > Metazoa > Arthropoda > Insecta > Lepidoptera > Pieridae > Phoebis > Phoebis sennae. The sequence goes on from LQNK01001285.1 coordinate 24,686, forward strand.
AGCAAGTACGGTAGTAATATTTTTTTTGTTGTTTATGTAGCCTACATTTGGACATTTTTAACGTAAAAAACAATTCGCCCAGTTTACATGGATAACCAACATATACCAACAAAATTTATTTATATTATAAATAATAACCAATCATACATACAACTACATAGTATAGTCACTATTCAAAAAAATACTTTTACATTTACAACATGTCTTTTATAAAAATATGTTTTTATTATACATCCATAATTTATTTCCATTAGATATTTTTTAAGAACTTATTTTTACAAACATAAAAATACTGTATACAGGAAAAATACAACTGATTTTTTAAACAGAGTTAATTTCAGTATAAACTAATTTAATTTTTGAAAAATCTAAATTATTTTCGCCATCGGTCTTCTGAATACTGACAACTTGTATGATATCTCAAACTAACAAAAATGTAATTATATTGCTACATATAATTTACAATAGAATAAAAATAACAAGATTCAGATAATTAACATCACTCAAATATTTACACATTTCATAGGGTATTTTTTAAGCTTTTTAGTAAAATTCTACTGAAACTTCTTCAATTGTATTATGAATTAATATGTTATGTATCTGTAATCACTCGACAAAACTAAATAAATTGCTAAATTCCATCTGCTTGCTAGCAAATTTTAACGTAAATAATTAGTTCTAATGGGATCACTGAAAAACAGCGCTGTGAATGCTTTATTGCATTGCAGCATAAGCTGAGTCCCATTATCGGGGACTATTTACTTAGTTCTAATATTAATTTTAAGATTTTGATTGTAAACAGTTTTAGATATAAACTTCTAAGTATTTTGTCCATGAAATAAATTTCTTTTTTCTTTTTAAATCAAGAGTTTAGTAGAGATTGTTTACAGATTTTACATTACATTTACTACATTTTTACAGTTTTAATGTTTTCACTTAAAACTCACACAATTTTGGAGAGTTGTAGAAAATAGAGATTGTACACAGATTTTTAAGAAATCCCCAACTACGAGATTTTTGTAGAAAATCCAGATTATATTTTTACACTTTTAATGTATGTATGTTCCCAACACTGGGATTTTCCATTACATTTACACTAAACGCCACTTTTATTTTTCAAAGTCAATCCGTTTATTTTCCAAATAGGCCTCTTTCGAGGCGCTTTTAGAATGTCATATACATTAACATAATGAATATATATATTTATTTGTTTTTTATTCAGTTTTTAACCGACAATACTCAAAGAAGGTATGTTCAGCGATGGCTTTCTGGTCGTGCATCTTGTCCATGTGCTGTTTGACGTCTCGCAGCTTGCGAAACTCCGCGCCACAGATTGGACAGTCGGCCTTGATTGATCTCTCTTTGTGCACCTGTTATATATATTTTATTATTTTGGGGTTTTTTGACGTTACAATGACATATCATTTAGGGTACATTGAAAATTAGGGTTTTATGACGTGACAGTGACATATCATTTAGAGCACATTGTAATTTAGGGTTTTATGACGTAACAGTGACATATCATTTAGAGTACATTGTAATTTAGGGTTCTATGACGTGACAGTGACATATCATTTAGGGTAAAATATAATTTAGGGATTTTTGTCATGACTGTGACAAAGTATATTTTATTATATCATTAAGGAGTCAAAAAAGTGCTTAAAACCAACACCGCCAAGTTCCAGACTCAGTGCTGTTAATTTTTTTCAAATTGGCTTTTTTGAAACGTCACATACATATTTTATTTTTTATTTGCCACCGATTCGGAAGACAGTGTCTACTGAGAACAACTGGCAAAAATTACATACTGTAATGCTTAAAATGTACTAATTGTTGTTTTTCGCATCTGACAGTTTTTTTACGACTAAATCCTATAATGATTCTAAAATGTACTAAAAGTAAAAAAAGTTTATTTTGACATAAAATAATTGTTTACAAGTTGTATTGTTCCACTGAGTTCCGAGTTCCGACCTAGTAAACACTGTGTTTCATTTATGTCTATGATGTTTTATTTATGTCTAAGACATTAATATAAATAAGAGAAAAGTAAAATTAACTTACGGCCGTTTTCAATAATGTATCTAAAATTATAGATAGATCGTTATCTCAGATTACATGACGTAAGATTGCCAAATTCATAACAAAAGCTATCCGTCGACAGCGTATTAAAATCAAAGTAAGTGCAAATAGTCTGACTTTAGTAAGCAAAACAAGGGATAAATAGATTATTGAAAACGGCCCTTAATAACCTAATGTTAGTATTAGGTAAGCGTGTAAGTGTGCGTGCGTGCGTGCGTGCGTGCGTGCATGCGTGCATGCGTGCGTGCGTGCATGCGTGCATGCGTGCATGTGTGTGCTAAGTAACATATTGTGCAACTCACAAGCCACATGTGGTCCCACTTGTGTCGCAGCGACAGGAAGCGGATGTCGCACATGGCGCAGCGGAACTTGAGCGAGAACTTGTCGTGCATCGCCACGTGCTTCCGGTGCAGCGAGCGGCTGAAGAACTGCTTGCCGCAGTACTCGCACGGCAGCGGCTCCTCGTTCTTGTGACCCTGAGATTATAATAAAAACTCTTTTACTAGTGGCTCGCCCCGAGCTGGACCTCGCGTTGTAATGTATAAATCACGCTTTCATTTGATACCACACCCGGCTATATTCATATGAAAATCACCTATTTCACCCCTCCCCTATCTCCGTTACCCCCCACCCGATTTCGCTCATCTTCAAACTCGACATTTTCTTTTGTCTAAGCTATCGGCCTATGAAATTTTATCAAGATCGGATAAACGATACTCAAGTTATCGTCGGACAAAGTTTTTCATACTTACATTCAAACATACAACCGCCCGGCCATCTCGACTCTGAGACCTCGCTTCGCTCGGTCAATTAATACAACTAGATTTTTATTTTCTTTTCTTCATCTGTTTTTTGTCAATTGTAACTAATTACGGGGAAGCACTGTTTCACGAAATTCAGGTTATCACTTACGCCCATTTTCAATAATGTATCAATGATTGTGGATAGATTGTTATGTCAAACTCTATGACAATAGATAGACAAATGTATCCGTCGTTAGGAAACTAGATAACTGATATATACCTTTTTTGTAAATACATTATACTATAGACAAATTACCACTCAGACAGTAAAAAAAAATGTTGTAATACAACTCACCTTGTATTACCAAGGGGGTGAAAAAAGCTAAAAAAAAACGTCGTGATTAATGGACGACCTTTATAAAAAGTCGTACTACCCACCTCGATATGTTTTATCAAGCACATCTTGTTATTAAACTTCTTCGTACAAATATCGCATATCAGCACTTTGAGGTTATGCACTTTCTTGTGTTTGGAGAAATTGCTTGAATCACTGAATGTTTTGTCACAGAGTTCACATTTGTACACAGGCAGAGACGCGTGGAAACGCAGGTGTCGGCGAAAACTGGAAAATATATATATTGTTAGTAACATTAGTTTACAGTAACTGAAATGTCAATGTCATGATAGTATAAAACAGTGGTGCCATCTATGTAATTGATTATTGAGTATTATTTTGTATTTAGTCTTGAATGTTTAAGTATTAAATGCATTACTTAACTTTGTGTAATATTTAATATTGTTATTAATTATTATTTTAAATTGACATGAAGTAAACCTAAGGCATGTATCTGTTGTTTATGATATTGTCATTTACCCTCTCTTAAATGGTGTGTCATTGACTATTATAAAATAGATTGTAAGTGTTGTATTCCTCTCAGACTGTTACGAAACATTGGATAATAAACATGTACGTGCAAGTGATGTGTATCATTTGAACCATTCCTAACAATATTTATTAGCTTTGAAATCACAAATTCAAATCGTTTATTGTTTATATGTTACAAGGTTGCATGACACCCCGTTGACGATGCGTAACATTTATAACATATACCCTGAAAGGCTACAATATTTTATATGAAAAATTCATTAAAATGAATACTTGTTATACATAAAAATTATACATATATTCAATTTTATTTAAAATTATATTAAATTCTTTAGTCTACTTAACATTTTATACATTAAACAATAAAATATATTTTTTTAATAGTTTATTATACAGTTTTGAAAAAAGAAAATATAAGAAAAATTTATTCAAGTTCAATACAAATTGGTGTAAGATTAAAATGAAAATAAGGCATGTATATTAAGATTGTAAGTACATATCCTGTATATAAGATGTTTCATAGCGTTTCATTTGTTTACAGGACATTCAGAACATGTTCCTAAACATGTAAAAAATAATGAAAAGGGTCGGCGAGGCTGTGTTAATTTATCATGATATTTTTTATATCCATTCCATAAACTTTTTTGTACATACATACATACCTACTATAAATAACACAACACTCACACACACATTAACACTCAGACAGTAGAAAATTACAATGTTCATCACACAATCGTTTTTAACTCGTGGGGATCGAACCCATACCTTCCGGCGCAAATGACCATTGCTACATCCACTGCGCCAATCGGGTCGTCAAATACAAATATTATACTAGCTGCGCCTCAGGGTTTCGCTCCGTGGGAATTGGGATGATATATAGACCTATAGACTTCCTCGATAAATGAGCTATCTAACACTAAAAAAATATTTGTGTTCATGGGATCATCTCATGAACTGGATCTCCGATCCTCCTCCAACCTTATGCTTTGCATGCCCGCTCATAATACAAAGTTTTATGCTTCATCTTTTACCGTGTAAGCTATAAGGCTCTCTCCCTGTTAGTATAAGAAAAGTTCAATATGCCCTAACTTTCAAAATGCTTTGTTTGTACATTTTGTTTTCTACTCAGTTATGCACATCTTCCATTCTTTTCATTAATTAACTTTTCCTATATCTAAAAGGTTGCCTGTAAGATATCGCTGTTTAGTGATAAGGCCGACTTGCACTTATATTTTGTCCTTTTCATGTATATATCTTCTGTCTGTCTGTGTGCAATAAAGTGTTTTCTATTCTATTCTATTCTAAAAAATCATTTTCGAATCGGGCCAGTAGTTCCTGACATTAGCGCGTTCAAACAAACTCTTCAGCTTTATATCAGTATAGATAACTACAAATTAGATATACAGAAACTGGGAGCAGAATAATAACCATGAAAATATCTGACTGATTCCTGATGCGAATGACATAATATAATATTAATTATTTTTGACACTTTGTTCTCAATGTAATTGTATGTAATATGACATTGTAATCTTTATTATATAAGGTGTCCCAAAATTAACGCAAGATTTGAATTAAATAGAAAACGCCGTTTTTAGTCTTTTGATGGTTATATTTTTATTGACTCGTAAAGTACATAGGATAGGGTTATGTATGGAATAACAAATCGGACAAATGGCCTCCACGGCTTTGCATGCACATGCATACTCTTTTGTTGAAATGTTACATGACCATTCTGCATAAATGTGGCTGAATTTCGTTGATGCAGCGTTGAATCTCCTCCTTTAATGCACGGGTGGTTGTGGGCTTGTTGACATAGACTTGTGATTTCAAATAACCCCATAAAAAGAAATCTAATGGTGTTAAATCACACGATCTAGGAGGCCAATTTTGATCACCGAAACCAGAGAGTACACTACCTGGAAATGTCTCATGCAGTAATTGAATTGTTTCTTTAATAATGAAGATACGTTGTTCTATCGTGTGACGCTCCATTTGTAATAACCCTATACTGTTAGCTGTTAAATTACTTTTTTTTCAGGGTTGCCAACACTTCTCTGCACAAATGGCGACAAATTCAAATCTTGCGTTAATTTTGGGACACCCTATATATTTAATTGTTATTTAAATATTTGAAAGAATGTAAACTGTCTAACGAATTGGTCCTAAGTCATGACTGTAATGTTAGATAATAGTTTTTTTAAGAATAAATAAATAAATAAACTCACCCTTCAGGCTTATCAAACATCTCCCCACAGATCTGACACTTCAACCGCTTCCATATCACCTTGTTTTTAAATGCGTCAGTCAGCAAGTGTTCCAGGATGTGACGGACACAATCGTTCCGTCTATGGAAGCGACGGTCACAAACGATACAGGCGCGCTTCATAGACAACACTTTGGACATTTTGTCCGGGAATTTTAATACCTCTGAAATAAAATAGAAAAATTTTGAATTTGAGCACATCAGAAGTGGGATACGACTATTTTTGGGTTTAATTTAAACAATTGTTTGGACACTGTTTTTTTATGTTTAATATTAGATTTCTTTTTAATTCATTTTTGTTCAATTTTCTAGATATTTTATTGCAGAATAAAGCCCCTGAAAATAAACTGTTTTTTTATAAATATGGCATCATTTAAGAAATGTTTGTTAATAATATTTTTTTAAGTGTCGCGATACGAAAATTATAAAAAATAATCTTGGAGTGGATATTTATTACGTGCGGGTAGGCTATGCTAGCATCAAAATAGATTAAATTTTCATATGTTAGAACAAAAAGGGACTTATCCGAAACATGAGCTTCATATACTTTACAGAAAAATATGATTTTTTTGATAGAGCCGGAAATATTTGTTTAAGTTTGTATACAATTAAAAAAATCTAAAATAATAACCAATTTAAGTTTTTCAAAAAAATAGAACCGAATTTCTCACACTATAAAATAGAAAATAACTTTTTTTATCTTTGTTGAAATCTATACAAAGTCGGTGCACAATGTTGTTAGATTGAATATAGATAAAGAAGATATGCAGAAACATACATAAAAAAAGAAGAAAATACGGTTAAATTGAGAATCCTCCATATAGATGAAAAGTACTCACCAACAATCTTCTTAACCCCCGGATCACAATCACTCTCCTGCTTTACACACACTTCACTTTGCGTCCACGCCTTAATCTCCAGATGCCGCTCCCAATGCTCAAAAAAGTCCACCCTATCCACGGCCACTTCACACATTTTACACCGAAACGTTCCTTTAGTCACTTTTATCGACCGATAACTAACAAAGAAACTCCTCACATGAGTCAGCACATGTTTCTCTAATTTGGCCGTAGAACTGTTTATCACAAAGCACTGGGGACACGCGTACTTCGGGTAGCCGTGTACGGAGAAGTGCCTGATGTATCTGCGGAAGGTCTTGAACACTGTGGCGCAGGTGGTGCAGGGGAAGCTGGTGGACCTCACGTCAGGTCGTGGGGATCGTCTCCGGTTGGGGCAGTACACCTTCTTGTGCGCTGCGTACTCTTTGTGGACGCCGGTGAACTCGCACTTTCTGCACTGGTACTGCCTAGAAGTGTATTAAATTATTATGATTTGTTTGTAAATGTATTTCAGACGAGTTTTATAAAGAACATTAAAAATAAAATTGCTTTCATTTAATCAGAAAAGTCACAACTCATATCTATACATATAATAAAACAGTAACCGAACCATTTCTGTACATTGAATATTTTTCAAAAAGAGTAATTAATATGCAACATGTATGTTCTATAGATACCAAAACCATGGTTAGAATTTTTTTTTCTGTTTGTCTGTTTGTCTGTTTATCTGTTTGTATGTTCGTCAATCACGTAATAACTACTGGACAGTTTTTGATAAAATTTCACATGCTGATAGATCAATATTAGGTGCAAATTATAGGCTACTTTATTTGAAAAAATTAATTTTAGGGGTGGCTCTCCATACATGTAAACGGAGGGTAAAAAAATAATTCGCGAATACATCATTAAATTTGATGTCATTAGATAGGTCTTTAAAAATGAAATAAAGGTTTCTAAATGCGATTATTGCAAAATGAAATATTTTTTGAGATATACGCTTCTAAAGCCGTGAAAATGTCATACCACGTGACAATGTGAGATTTTGGTTGACTTGCGGTCATGTGTTTTTATACTCTTTACGTATAGATACAGTAAAAACACTCAATAAATTCTCAAAAACCTTCACAAAATATATAGCTCTTCGCCCGCGGCTTCGCTCGCGTGTGCTATAAAATTCTGTATTTGGAAGAGGCGCGCGCTGTGAAATTTTGGTGAAGCCTATTTCTATAGATAATTATAAAAAAAACTATGACTATAGACATGCGCATATATTATTGTCCTGCGACCGTCATTTATCTAAACTTTTGTCGTGCGCCTCTAAAAAATACAGAAATTAGTAGCCCACGCGTGCGAAGCCGCGGGCGGAAAGCTAGTCTATTATAAAGAGAAAAGATTAGATTTCTACTTCTTGTTTTCTGATTTGTTTGTAAATATATTTCAGCCTAACAGAGAGCAAACGAGTTTAGCAGAGAGCATTAAAACTGAAATTACTGTCACTTAGAAGAATTTAAGAAGAGAAAGAATAGATAAGAATCAAATCTTTTTTCATTGTTATAGACATATATGAATATGTTAACTATTATAAAGAGAAAAGACTAGATTTAAACGATTTTAATTACGTTACATTCAGTAGAGATAAATTTGATCATAATAAAGGACATAGGTTTTTTTAATTCTCAATAAAAGGGCTTCTAATTTTTATATAATTTCCTATTACGAACCACACCAATAAGAAAAGAAAAGAAAAAATTGTTAACTTGAAAAAAAATGTTAATAAAATATTAATTGCTGATGTAACAAATACCACATACCGTTTTTTTTTCTCAGTTTCGTCTCCAGCCTCAGGATCAGAGCTACTTATTTCATCATCCGATTCAATCGTGAAAATCTCTTCCTTCGGTTCAATAATTATTAAATCATTTTCAAACTCATCATCCGTCTCTTGTCTGACTTCGTTAAAATTCTCAAAAACATTCGATAGCAACTCCCAATTATTCTCACATTTCCCATTCATATCAATTTCATTAATTTCCTGTTTAATATTAATTTCGTTCGTCGGATCTGCACTCAAATTTAAGTCTATATGATATATTTTGCGTA
>LQNK01001285.1:51358-65747 GCA_001586405.1 Phoebis sennae
CTACGGGAATGCTTCCATAACACGGGTGAAACCGCAGGTCTTAGCTAGTAGATAATATTGACACTTGAATGCAATTATTTATTCTGTTATGTTTGCACAAACCTTTCAATGCAAGTTGATTGCGTATAGTCACGTTTATCAGCAAGTACTTGATAACAGTATCTAAATATACTGCGGGAGAAATTAACAAACCCTTTATAGAAATATTGTAAAGTATATTATGTTTAGACTTTAGCATATTTTATATAAGATTAATAAGTTAAAATGAAGATGAAGATGAACATATAAATAGGAAGATGGAGATAAAGATGGCGATGAATATGAAGATGAAATGAATGAGTGGAGAATATGGTCCTTCAGATGGTAAGGTCAGCCCGTGAACCACAGCAATAACAACTTCGTATATTGTTTCTGGCACACTTAAATTTAGAAACTTCAATTTAGAGAAAAATGTAATTTCGTTTTGCATTATGTAGAAAGTATAATTGGCCGAAATAATATACAATACTTTATTATAAAATGAGTATGACAACCCTAGATATGATACAAAGAATAGACAAAAATATTTAGAACAAATTGGATCACAGATTAAAAAAATAATTACTCGATTGACACCCCTATGCGATAGCTAATATCTAATCAATGGAAGATCACCCGCATGCTTGTCTATGAAAAAGACCCCCCGAAATTATATTTAAGTTTATTAACGACGAGTGAAGTGTAGTAAGGTCCATTTTGTTTTTTGGAACAAATAAGAGACGATATTTTTTGATGTTTATGCTAAACTAGGTATTTTGCGGCTTTGTATCTGTAGCATAATTTTGTATAGCCTTTATTCTACGATTTATGTAACTACAATTAATAATTACATTATATTATTATTACAATATAAACTGGGTCACGCAGCGAAGATGCAGTTTTTTTGTGGTGAATGAATTATTAATTATTATATACATACAAAAACACAGATGTTTCGTCTTTATAATAATTAGTAGTATAAATAAAAAGGGAATGTGTTCATAACATGTCATTTTATTTATATTTTTGTATGTTTTATGTAAGTATGTTTGTTTGTTACTATTTCACGCACAAACTACTGAACCGATTTTAATGAATCTTTAAATATAGGTAGGGGTTATTTTAATCCCGGAGCTGCCACGGGATCAGAAGTTACGCGAGTATAACTTGCGGGGCGCTGCTATAAAGGCTTATTTCAATGAATTTAGGACACGATAAATCACACATAAATAAATAAAGCATTTAAAACATTTAATAAACGCACAAATGATTTTTAACTATTTAATTTAAAATATAAATTACAATTGTGAACAAACTACATAGAAAAATAATATTCCACAATAACCATAATTACGACATGTATACAAAAACTATACCTATGTACTATTACTCTTTATTGTTTTATTTGAACAACGTCATTCACCTTTCTATATATCACGAACAATAAAAAAGCGAACAAAGAATCACAAACAAAGTGATAAACGCATCGCTACCAAAATAAAGTCGGACCTAATGATAAAAACTAATTACGAACCGAACTCAGTCAGTCGCGCGACCGCCGCCACGATGCACGTACAAGAGTTCAAGTTATACGAGAATATATTCATCGAAACAAACATACAATCGCCTGACTATGACGGCGTCATCGTCCTACTATACCCTCAAGAAATGAACGTCGGTCTACCACGACACATCGAAGGATTCATCGACAACATTTCTAAATTAGACAAGCATATTTACAAAACGCCGACCGTGTGGAATTGTGACTACGTCTCTGGAAGTAGGTTAGTTCTGTCGCCGATAAACAAAATTACACCGTACCATGATGTGAGTGTTGTACGAGATGCAGCGAAAAAGGGTATGACGCGCGCGCTCGATGCTGGCATGAAGAAACCTTTGTTTGTTATTAAGAGTATAGTTAACTTTCCTGATGGCAAGCTAGTTGGTATACTAGGAGCGCTTGAAGCCTTGTATATGCCTCTGCAAATTCGCGAATTTAAAGACACGAAGAACTTCATTCATATCGGATTCCATTCTGACGATATTGCCACTGAAGCGTTTGAACGCATCTTGAGAAATGCCCTCGCTTTGGAAAGATCTAGAATTTTCGCGAGGGATATCGGTGGGAGCGATCCTGAGAGGATGGCGCCGGCTAGAATCGTGGAATACGTGAAACATTCCTTCGCTGGTGATACTAATATCACGATTAATGTTATTGAAGATCAAGAGGTTATCGCAAAGGAATACCCGCTGTTGGCTGCTGTTTCAAGAGCTGCTAATCATATTGAAAGGCACAGATGTCGTGTCGTTGAAATTCATTACAATTCTTCTAACCCTAGTCGAGTCACGGAGACTCTTATGTTGGTGGGTAAAGGAGTGACGTATGATACTGGCGGTGCTGATGTTAAGATTAGTGGTAAGATGGCGGGTATGGCCAGAGACAAATGCGGTGCAGCAGCGGTAGCTGGTTTCTTGAAAGCCTGCTCCATTCTTAAACCGCCGCATTTGAAGGTGATCGGCGTTCTATGCCTATGTAGAAACTCTATTGGAGAAGATGCATATGTGGCTGATGAGTTACTGATTTCGAAGAGTGGGAAGACTGTGAGAGTGACGAACACTGACGCTGAAGGTAGATTAGCAATGGCGGATTCTGTATTTAAGTGCTCTGAAATTGCTGCGAACGAGCTGAATCCTCATATTTATACAATTGCAACTCTAACGGGACATGCAAGGGCTTGTTACGGCAACTATTCAGCTGCTATGGACAATCACAGCGCTAATGCAACCAACCATTCCAATAAACTACAATTCAGTGGATCAAGAATGGCGGAGGGTATTGAAATTTCGACTGTACGAGCAGAGGATTTAGCTGTGAATGTTGGTAAATGTAAGGGAGACGATTTGGTTCAGTATGATACGGACGCAAAGTGTCGTAACCACCAACTCGCAGCTGGGTTTTTGATAAAAGTGGGGGGTTTGGAAGAGAATAATATTAAGTATACTCATTTGGATATTGCGGGAGCCGCTGGTTCACCCCCTGAGGAACCGTCCGCTGTGCCAATTCTGACTTTGTGCCATGCACATAAGGTCCTTATTTGAATGTATTATCCGGTGTAATGCTATCACTTTGTATATAATATGTAGATAAATAAAATTTAAATATTGTAACTGATTTAGAGAGAGAAATTTATGGAACATTGCTCTTAAATGAGGAATGTAAACAATTTTATTAAATTTGACATTTTTTTATTTTTGTTAGTGTAAAATTTGTATTAAAATTTTGAGATAAAGTTTAAAAATCTATGCTTGATTAAATAATTGTAAACATTAAAAATATAATTTTCTAAATAAATTTCGTTACCAAGAATTATCTTTATGTTATCAATATGCAATAACAATTACGAAATTTAAATCCAGATATCTATTTTAATAATTATAATCGTATATCGCAATTATAAGATAAAATGATATGTATTATCATAATATACCTAGCAACTTTATATCTTGATAAATTACAGTCAAAGGATTATTACTTGTTTTGTTTAATTTTTCCTTAATACCCTTCATAATATTATTTTGAATAATTTTATTTTTATTTTGAATTTTTCTCGCCCTAAAAACCATGCTTGAACTTCAACAAACATTTAAAAAAAAGAATTGTCCAAATCGGTCCAGTCGTTGTTGAGTTATGCGCTTACCAACACATATTGCGATTCATTTTTATAATTAAATTAAATTCATAAGATTATTATTTTATGGCACGCCCTTAACATTTATAAAATGTTCATGCCCTCCTCCCTCCATACATAATTTTAACTTAAAAGATTTTTTCACATATAAAACATAAAATGATAGGTTTCAAAAAGCGTAAGTGTCAATTTTAAACTATCATACACAGAGTACATTGGTTACTACTAGTAAGTCGTAACTTTCAAATTGCCTCTCTGTAAGGCGTAGGCCCTACGTCGGGAAACAACGTTTTAGAATGTAATTTATTGTTGAAATAACGTTAGAATTTTTAATTTAATAACGAAATTTTAAAACTGTTTAAAATTAATTATGATTTTAGAACTCCTATTTAATGAAATTGTTTATGTTATTTAATTTTGCTCTAATTTAAATTTTACAATTATCTTGCATGCAGGGCTTATTCTTAAATTAGTTATACATTAAGTTCTAAATTATTTGTATCATATTTTTGTTTGTTTCAATGTATGAACTGTGAATGAGCCAAGAAATAAATAAATAAAGAAATAACGTTAGAATATAATTAACTGACCTAAGATAATACGAGGCGGTGTGTTCTGTTATTGAATTTATATCTGTCGTATAGTTTCTAGGTTAACCTCAATTTTTAGTGACTTACGCTTTTACTCGTCTGGATCAATATACGTCAATACGCGGTTCAGTGCTCCTGTTGTATTTGTAAACTAATAATATGACATCATATTAGAAAAGAAATATCGATATTTTTATGATTAAGGTTGACCAATGTAATTCTGGAATCTATGTAAACTATCATTCAATGTATGTTTTGGCGTTAGCTGTAAGTACAAGAATGTTAAATTTATAAATATATAAATAAATTGGAAACCTGAAAAATAACAATATTTCTCCATTATTTAATGGCTGTTATCATACATATGAACCTTCCTCTTGAATTAATCTATCTATTAAAAAAATGCATCAAAATCCGTTGCGGAGTTTTAAAGATTTAAGCATACAAAGGGACATAGGGACAGAGAACACGACTTTGTTTTATACGTAGTGATTAGATAGATAGATAGAAAGATATACTCTTTATTTTTTTACCAATTAATGTGATAAAATAAATAAAATATAATACATTTTGCTTAGAAAGTAAGTAAAAAAATTGGCGACCTTATCGCTTAAGACGATCTCTTCCAGGTATCCGCTAGGTGAGGATTTGCAAAAGAAAAAGAAATAAAAGTCGAGAGTAGGTGGTGAAAAAAATAATTATTATATAACCGAAATAAAATAGATTTTACTTCTAGGTTCCATGGACCTCTTCACAAAGGACAGAAAGCTACCACCAGCGCTGAGATTACTACCATACGATGTTAACAGTGTGACTCACTTCGGTGAACGTGATTTCAGCAAGAATGGACATAAAACTATCATATTTAAGGTTGGTTTTGTATATCGTATTATAAACAACAAAACACCGAGGTGAAACGTCGTAAGTTGCAATATTTGTGGACACCCTTTTTTTTGAAAAAATCTAGTAATCTTTGTTCAGGTTGCTTATTTAGCTGCGTATAATATTCGTTTTTAATATGTAAGTTAAAAGAACTTTATTTCTCAAGAACAATTACAGTTCATTTAGTGAGTTAACTATAAATTTGGAATAAATATTTAACCCGTTTAACGTACACTTATATATTTCGCATTAAGTATACATATAATAACAAAATCTAACTCCGCCAACCCTCCTGTTCTACATGAAGAAGATTTCACTACAAAATAATTACATATATTTACATATGAAGAACAATTATCAAAGTTGTAAATTATATTTGATTACGTTATTATTTTGAGAACGCAAAAAAACCTTTTTTTTAATCTGGCAAGTTTCACAAAAGCGTAAATTTTTGATAATTAAACAGGGTCGAATTTTTTAATAGTTATTTTTTTAGAGTACTTTCCTTCCATGTGGCATTACATTCCACCTTATATAGTATATAGTCAAATCTAGATACAATATCGATCAATAAAGAAACGTAAAACTAGAATCGCGGTCATTTAATGGTCGGCTTATTGGCATTTGAACCTCCTCACCTCGGTACGTAATAGCGGTCAAGGCTGTTTGCTAACCTAATAGGATTGGTGTTAGTCATAGTATTCATTTTGCATTACATAACAGAATTAAATCGCTACGTGTATACTAATAATGTAAAACTGAATCTTTGTTTGACTACGCTGATATCAAAAACGTATGGGCCGTTTTAAACTTGAATTATATCAAATCAAATCAATACATTTATTTGCAAGTAAACATGTGTGAAATACATCATTGATTACATTATGTCGACATGTTTTACTTATAAAAAGCGTGCAAATCTAATCATTTTGATGTGTATATTTTATTTTTATACTTAAATGAACATAACAAGTTAAATTAGACAAAAGGGATATTGAATTTCAAACAAAACCAAGTGTAGAGAAAAGGAATAGACAATATTTTTTTGATAGGTCGTTTTTATTAACAGCTTCTCTGCGGCAAGTAAGGTCCTAAAATGCGGTGGCGGGTCGAAATGCACCCCCTACGATGTTTCTGCCATTGTGTGGCAGGCCTTTCTCAATCCACCAGCACTAGAGTAGTTTAAAATGCTATAACTTTGTGAAACCATGATGTATACAGTTTTTTGTACTATTAGAATTACTACTTATTGACATACTATACGATTTGAATGGAAACGAAAATATTTGCTAGGAGTTATTCAATCTGAAAAATTTTAAATAAGTCATCCATTAATAATTACTTACCTAATATCTATATTAAGGCAAATAGGTTTATTGCTCCGTGCCGAATTTGTTTAACTTTTCGGAATGTCAAAGACTCTGCATTCAATAAAAATAGAAACTTATAAATACCTTCTATTTCAGGACCGTAATATAAAACAGAGTCGCGTGGGCCTCTCACCCACTGACATCAGAAAAATAGAAATTGTCTATGGCGAGGAATGTAGAAAGAGAGATAGACAAGAGAAAATAGATTTGTGTAAGCAATACCCAGTTGGGAGAAAAAAACGTGACGTAGAAAGTACGAGAAGCTTACGTGTAAATCCTGATATTACACCACCTCCTGATAACTTCACTGAGATAACAGATAGTATCAAAGATTTAGGTATTACTAATGAACTAGAAGATATAATTCAAGATGTCTATAAATTGACTGCGCTAGCTCTTAATAATGCAAGAACAAAATACTGCAATGAAACTAAAGAAATATTACGATCAGATCGTAAAGGAAATACAGAAGGTGCAAAACCAGATATATTCGGTATTATTGAACTAATAGCAGATTATACGAGAAACATAGTTGATGACGCAGTAGCAAATTTAACACAATTCTGTGAAACGTCAGAATCAGTTGATAAATTCTTTAGATCAAGATGCAGTTGGTATGATAGTAAAAATGGAAGATGTCCCCAATACTTCAAATCGACTAAATCGGGACCAGTTAAATATTCAACTCAACATAGGCCAGTGTATCATCAGTCTACTAAACATGAAGGGAGAGCTGTTGTATATAATTATGACCATTTCGGTATGAGGACTGGAGCAGAAAATGCGACGGATAAAAATGAAAGAAAAAAACGTAGCGCTGGTAGATTTGTTAAAACAACCGTCGCGGTTGTGGATGACGTATCTGTCAAAGTAACCACAGACAATATAGAAAAGAAAAAAAACGTAAGCAAAACTGACGCGGTTGTCACAGATGACGTATCTGTCAAAGTTGTCACAGATAATATAGAAGCGAAAAAGGATCATTTGCGTATGGCAACAACGATTAATTCTCAGAGGGGTGTAAATTACGCGCCATTTGGAAGGAGATTCGAAAAACGAATTAGGTAAGAAGTTAATTGATTAAATGTTAAAGCGATTGTGGTGTTTTTTATTCATTACCTTTCCAGTTATTGTGATAGTTGTTATTTTATAAGAGGACTTTTATATATTATTTTGATTAATAGGTACAAAAACACCTCAATCTCCACTTTTCTTTGTGAACATCTAGTCTTTAGGTTCAAATATAGTATGAGTTTACAAATTATAGTGGAGTATTTTTGCAATAATAATAAAAATAAATAAAATATTCAGGGAAAGCCCTTTATAAAAATTTAGCATCCTTTTTTGTTCTCTGCAAATATATAATTAGACACCACAAGAAAAATTTTGTTTTGTTGTAGAAATCATACGTAGACGCATAAATCTAGACAAGAATCTATCCAAAGACAAAAAAATGTTTTGTTTAAGATAGTTAAGTGTTCTTCAATTAGGTTTAAATATCAAAAACAAAGGGAATAGTAACTAAACACTATTATTACTCCGCGAAATAGGTGAAGGACCTTATATATAATACCCGAACAATATAATTAATTGATTACTTTTTATCAAATATCTTTAAATTGACATTTTTCATAAAGCTCGGGCATTATGTATAATGACATACTTATTTATCATTTTGTATTACATATACACACAATACGGAAATACGAGACATATTAATTGCCATCCGAAGAATAGGTACACACATGTTCTTTCATAGACTATATAAATTCCTATGTATTTAGCTCACAATATTTTAAGCACAGATTAGAGAGTAAAAGGCAGATGGAGTGTTCCGAAGACTCGAGTGACGCTAACTACACGTACACGTGCATCTGTGTGAGTGAAATCTGAAAATTTCAGAGCCCTTGTGATGTGTTGTGTCAAACTAGACGAATATTTTTGTATTTCCTTTTGAATTTTGTATTTGCTTTTCGGCAATTTTTATTTTTTATTTTAAGAATGAGGCCAACACAAATACAACAAGAATCACAAGAAAGCAATAGAAGATATGTAAGAAAGAGACATAAAATGGAATGGTCAAATGACGATCAAACAGAAAAGAGAGACCAAATGGAACGAAGAGAGAGTGAATACAGAGAAAGGTGAGTTTTTTGTATATTCATATTAGTTTCGCATATTTGACCCCCTCCCAACCTGACCCATTTTGCTCATCTTGGAAAAAGAGATTTTCTTATATTTAAACTATTCGCCTACAAAATTTTATCAATACCGGATATATATACACATACAAATATACACTTTTCATCTTTACCTCAAGACCTCGCTTCGATTGGACATAAATTTCTAATTATTTGTTTCTAGGCCTCGAAAAATGGTAAGAAAAAGGAAAGAAACTGATGTACCCAAAACAGTGAAACTCTCCAAAGAAAACAAGGACTTTTATAACGAAAGGATGTGGCCAGAACGGATAGTCAGATATATTATAACGGAAAATTTAATGTGTAAGTTTTTTCTACTAAGTTTATTTATATAAGTACTCCATCAATTAAACGTATTATTATAACAAACAATTTTAGTTGTTAAACAGTTTAATATAAAATATAGAACATTAAATCAAAAGTAACAATAGGTAAAAAATATAATAAGCAACTAAATACTAGCGCGCGCGTACGGACGTAAATTGTCTATTTTCTTGCCGTTTTTCGAAAGCGTCGTTTTAAAAGTTTAAATTTTAAGAACATAAAATTTTTTGCAAATAAATAGAACCGACTTCCTCGCTCTAAAAGGTAGAAAATAACTTTTTTTTTCATTTTTGTTGTAATCTATACAAAGTCGGTGCAAAATCTTGTTAAATTGAAAATAGATAAAATTGAAAAAATTGTATTTATCCCTTTTTAGTGTCCTGTGAGGGGTAATCCCATCATTTAGTCACAATTCAGTTGATATTTACATCATTAAACTTAACCGCAGAGCTTATTCCGTTGATTTTCGAGGAGTTCCCTGGAATGTCTTCCACATGGATGATCAGACTTGAACCAAATTTCTATGGGACCACACTGGAACTCTACTCTTTCGAATGCAAAAAAAAATTTCCGGTCCATAAGCGCCGGAGATATGCGGTAACATAAGTAAACAAAAAAATAAAAAAAATTGATAACTTCCTCCTTTTTTTTGAAAGTTGGTTAAAAACCGCGGCAACCAATCACAGCGCATTGCGCTCGAACGTTACGTTCAGAAACGAGGAAGAATCACGGCGTAAAACACAGGCCATTACATTATTTTTTTTCTTATCTTTTTTAATATTTCATAGATAATACCCAAGACATGCGAAACCGTCTAGAAGAAGTAGCCGCCATCTTGAAAAATAAAACGTGTGTGCGCATACAAGAGATCACTGAAGACGATACCGCGAGTCTAACAGACTATCTTGTTTTGGACACCAGCCCCGATTACGTCACGGGGCGAGTGGGAGGGAGACAGGTATAGTTTTGTCCAGAAAATTATTATTAAATATTTAATTATTTTTATCAGTAGGTTTAGTCCAAATTGCATAAAATTATTATATACTATAGTCTAGTATAGTATTATATTATTTGTGCTATAGTTACTGTACGTGGCTTACCTTGCATTAAATTCGGCGTTTAGAGATCAATAAAAGGTGTTATTATATAAATAAATGCACGTTGTTGTAATATATATATGTATGCGCATAGTTTTGCAAATAAATATCTTTCTTTTTTCGGCATTTATGTCCAGAAAATTATAAGCAAATATTTAATCTAAGTCTCATTACTCGGTTTTGTTCGCAACTTCTGTTATATTATGGCCTAATTGCATAAAGATATTATATACTCGTTTCTGTCAGAAGCTTACTTTGCTTTAAATCCGGGGTTAAAAGAACAATAAAAGTTATATAATTAAATAAATAAATATTGTTAAATTAAATAAAGGTAATATAATTACAATGAAAGGTATATTAGGTCGAATACGGCGGTCCCTTTTCGCGTTGATTAATCATTAAACGTAATTAAAATGATTTTTTCAACCTAAAGTTATGACCAAAACCTCGTCTCAACCATCAAATTCTTCTTGTCTGTGTGCATGTTTCTTCTTCATGTCTAAACTCTAAACCAGTAAACCGATTTGGGTGAAATGTTGTTCTAAGCTAGTTTAAGCTTTCTCGGCATAGCAAGTTAAAAATAAAACATAAACAAACACATTTAACAAACATTACATCAAAAGCCAAAATAATCGTAGATCTAATTATGTCTATCAATAGGTAAAATAAATACTATAATTTGATAAAACTTCACAACAAACATCTAATTTAAATGTGTTCCTAATTGCTTTGAGAATTCAATCAATATTAATATTGTTTCACGAAATAGGAAAACAACCAAAAAAATATGTAAATAACATTTTAATTTCCCGCCATAAATTCACGTGAAGTAACAGAGATAAGAATATATCACAGATAGTAAGTGTAAAAGAGATGCACATATTTGACGTCAAATGTCTTTGATGTCACTGTCATATGATGGTTGTGGGAGAGGATGGTAGGGATGCCATGTTTTAAAAATTTTACCCAGCTTGGGGAGTTTTAGTTTTTCTTATTCGTAATGTTATTGTGAAACATTGTTCATATAAAACATACAGTAATTAAGATCAATAAAATACTTTTTAATATGGAAAGTACACGCGTTAAAACAAACACGTGTAAATACTTAGTAATTAAGATTTTAGAAATAAAATTAAAGTTTTAAACCTTTATTTAATGCCAATAAATTAAAATTGAAACATTACGTCCATATTTTTTGAAAAAATATCAATTAAAAAGCAAAAACTTTAATTAAATAGCTATATGTTATTTTACAGAAAATATATTTTTATGTCTAATTTACTTACAACTTTTTTTGTATACATCAATATAAAATAGGAATTGCATTAATATTATATTTCATAAAAGTTTTTTAAGTCTTAAACTATCAAATGAATTTATTTTATAATTTCGAAAATCTCTTATGTATGAAAAAACATATTCCAACCAGAGAACTTAGGGTAATTAAATTCTTTAAGCTAGCAACTCGATTCCAGAACTTTCCATTCATAGAGCAACGTGATTGGCCAGATTTGAATTCTAGAAAAGTCTGCATTGCTATTCGCTGTCTATATAAACCAGTGGAACACGCGAGTTCAAGTTTACCGCGTTAAATAGAAACTCGATGTTAGTAAATAAACAAAATGGTTGCCGTGGGTATAGATTTAGGTACAACGTACTCGTGTGTGGCTGTGTGGAATAATAATAATGTCGAAGTGATTGTGAACGAACAGGGAAATAGAACTACACCATCTTTCGTAGCGTTTACCCCCAGTGAGCGCTTAATTGGCGAAGCGGCTAAAAACCAAGCAGCCACCAACCCGACAAACACAATTTTTGCCGCCAAACGCTTAATCGGAAGAAGATACGACGACGTCGGTCTTCAAATGGACCTACGACATTACCCCTTCAAAGTAGCCAACGAAAATGGTAAGCCAAAAATTGTTATTGAATACAGGGGTAAAAAGAAACTTTTTTCACTGGAAGAAATAAGCTCTATGGTACTTTTCAGGATGAAGGAGATCGCAGAGGCACATTTAGGTAAGAAAGTGGATAAAGCAGTTGTTACCGTCCCTGCTTATTTTACAGACGCGCAAAGACTCGCCACTCGAGTAGCGGGTAATATTGCAGGGCTAGAAATAATAAGAATTATTAATGAGCCCACAGCGGCCGCTCTCGCCTATGGTTTTAACAAAAAGTTTAGCGGCGAACGAAATGTTTTAATTTACGATTTAGGTGGTGGTACTTTCGATGTATCTATTCTTACAATTGGTGATGGTTCAGTGTATGAGGTGAAGGCTACAGCTGGAAATTCCAGGCTAGGCGGTGAGGACTTTGATAATAGACTGGTGGCGTATTTTGCTGATGATTTTCGTAAACGGTTCGGCAAAGAGGCTTGTAGAAACAATAAATGCTTGCGACGGCTGAAATCCGCAGCTGAAAAAGTTAAACTATACTTAACTTCAGCTATAGAAGCTACAGTGCATATTGAAGCTTTGTACGGTGGTATTGACTATACGAATCGAATCTCTAGAGCGTTGTTCGAAGAGCTATGTTCTGATCTCTTCAGAGATACCCTACAACCAATAGAACAAGTTTTGAGAGATGCTGGTATGAATAAAAATGCCATTCAAGATGTTATTTTAGTAGGAGGCAGTACTAGAATACCAAAGATTAGAAGTATGTTATCAGAATTTATGCATTCAATTTCCTTTTTCAGTGGAGTCGAGAGTGTTCTCAATTTCAAAATGCGCTTTCAATTGGCAGCTAATTTATAATCTGGACTGTGGTGTTTTAAAAATTTAGGTTTTTGTATTTTTGTCGTTTCTAGAATAATGTCAACTGTGTTTTTAATCTCGTAAAGTGATTGCAAGTCAGTTTGTTTTGCAATGTTTGTTATTTGATAGTTTGTAAGAAATGTGCAGGCAGATTTATTTATAAACTCTGTTTATAAATTAAATTTGGTGTTATTTTTAGGATCTTTTCTTTTACGAAATTTTTACGAATGTTTTATGATATATTTTGTAGAATATTTTGTATGCGAATGATGGAATGGATTTCTAAATTTATTGTTAATCCGTGGTTCTGTAATAAAGTATTTTAATAATTAAAAATGATTATTTGTTTTAAATCGGATAAAAACCGAAATAATTGAAATCAGGCATTCGTGTATAAGTGCCTGTAATAATAGGTGTACTGCACGGCTTAGCGTAAGTAGCATAATGTTACTATGGTCTTATATGTCACTCATTGAAGATGCAATTTTGGTGAATCAATGTTTAAAATCTGTCCAGTAGTTTTTGTGTGACATTACAAACTGATATGGAAGTCTTCAGTCAGACTCGCTCTTGGCCTTTTTTACGTATAAATCTGCCTGTTTGCTTATTTTATCTACCTCATTTTGTTTGTATTGTACAATTTTAATTATAATTTCGTGAGCCTTACGATTGGTAATAAACCATTCATGGAAGTATTATTTTTTTATTTTCTATTAACCCTTGAAATCCTGATCAATGTCACAGTTCGCAGGTAGGTATTTATATAGCCTTTACTAACTGAGCCCCGCGGTTTTATCCGTTTATATCTCCCGTTCCCGTAGAATTTTCAGGATTATCCTATGTACATTCTAGGATTACCAACATTGTATCTTCGAGTCAATTCAATACAAACAAAAAAACTAAAGTTTTCCTCCTAGCATGCGAACCCAACCGAAATAT
Organism: Phoebis sennae; assembly: GCA_001586405.1. NCBI lineage: Eukaryota > Metazoa > Arthropoda > Insecta > Lepidoptera > Pieridae > Phoebis > Phoebis sennae. Next base: position 65,225 of record LQNK01001285.1, read on the forward strand.
GGAAATATTGAAACATGAGTAATATTAATTTTGACCGCCATTCGTAAATATGGCCCCTAAAATATTCGTCACCTAACTGGCTAGATTAAGAAATTGCAATATATGGCCTATTAACCTATACTTTTCACCATTTCTACCCCCCATGGGTAGAAATTGGGTATTATAAGAAGTGACCAAGGGAAATTCTGCTGCATATCATCAATAAATAAATGGGAGACGAGCATTGCACCATTGGGCCAAGCTCGTACTGGTATAATTACAGCCCCCATCGGTGTGAAACAGTATTGCACTGTGTTCACATGAGGCCTGTATCACATCCCATTCCTCTACCATACCGTTCTATTCCTTTCTCAACTTTCAAACATAAATTCTTCCCTTCCTTCAAGCTGGCAAGGCATCTGTGACACTTTGATGTCATATATGTTCATGGGCTGCGGTCAGTCCTCCCTTAGGGGGCAGTCCCCTCTCCCTCCCAAAGAGATTGAAAAGAGGTACCAAATACATGAACTCTTCCCCCCCCCCC
>LQNK01001285.1:65763-79566 GCA_001586405.1 Phoebis sennae
TCAACTAGAGTTTTTTTTTATGTTACAGCGGGTAAGCGGGGCATGCGGTTCATCTTATGTTAAGTGACTGACCGCAGCCCATGAACATCAACAACAGTAAAATGTCGCAAATGCATTGCCGGCTTTAAGGTAACTGAGGGGTTAGGGATATATAAGAGAGGATTCATGATTTGAAAACAGGATGGGAAGAGTATATAATGTGGTAATAATATTTAATTTGTCCTCTCATATCCAGATATTCGGCGTAGTAGAGTTATACGAAGGGGGTCAGCACCGCCAACACGCCGCTATGATGGTGATGGCGATGCTGGGCTTCTACTTCGAGGTCTCCCGACATGACAGGGACAAGTATATAAGGGTGCATAACCGGCATATACGACCAGGTGAGTGTCAAACGAATACAAAGATTTATAAGAATCGAAAAGTTTCAATAGTTGTTTATCGACGCTAAGCTTTGTTTTTTTTTTAAATAATAAGATATTAGCTCCCCTGACTGATTTCGGCCATGGCGGCCAATCTCAACAGAAATTAGCCAGCTGCGCAGGAGATATTATAGTGCAGGCGTGTACGCGCGAACACAGGTGCACTCTCTATTCCTTTACCCTCATAACCCGATGGGACGGCAGACCGACGCGACACGACCGGCAGTAGATTAGGCGCAGGACCGACGGCGACACGTGCTCTCGGAGGCACGGGGGAGTTCTAAGTTTTAACACCGCCAACATCCAGACTCAGGGCTGTTACTAAGATTTCTTTGTCAGAAAAATCTCAATAATTTTTTTTTGGCTCCACCCGGGATTCGAACCCGAGACCCTCGATCTGTAGTCAAAGATGCAACCACTAGACCAACGAGACAGACAATAAGTGGAGAAAGTTTTTTTAATAGTAAAACCAACAGTACAGTATTAGTCTTAATAAATTATAACACATATTAAAAAAAATGACTAAATTACTCAATTGAATACATATACAAGTTGTTCAAAAAGTACAATTTTAGTTTCACTTTCATTTGATTGATTGGTTTTGACGACCGATTGGCGCACTTGATACAGCAATGGTCTATTTCACCGGAGGGTGTGTTGGATCCCCACAGTTAGAAAATTATTATATTATAAAAAAAGTATGTTTAAGTATGTCTATCTTGTTTCCATAGTACAAGCTTTGCTTAGTTTGGGACTAGATAGCGTTGTATTAACTGTCCAGAAATTTTTATTTATATTATTGGAATTATTCCAGGATTTATCACAAAACATTATTTACAGACAAGCTGCACCACTTTGAGAAGATCCGTGCAGACGCGACGCTCCCCATACGGTACGACTACGAAAGCGCGACCCACCCGGCCTGGCAATTCTGGCGGAAGATCGGCAAACGTGGTATATCTACTGTCGCCACTTATAAAGACTTAGTGAGTGTATTGTAATAGTAGTGTTTTATTGCTATTTTTTATTGTTTTGTATGTATGTTACTAAGCATAATTATTATTTATTTAATCATTGGATATAGGTATATTATATTGAGTAGTTATACATATCATTATTCAGGTACCTGTATTATTTTTAACCTTGTAATGTTGCCTTGACTCCTATGCCCGAGGTTGCCTGGAAGAAATCGCTTGAGCGATAAGGCCGCATCTTTGTACAAATATGTTTAATGTGTTGTATTGTTTTTATGTGTTTACTCTTATTTGTAATTTGTACAATTAAAGTTTTAAAATAAAATAAAATAAATAGTCCAGAAATGCACTACTGTCCATCGGCTATCTATATATTCTTTTTGTTTTTCACTTCTTTTTAATTATTATTGTTTTTTTATATATTTCTTGTGTGTTTCTGGAATAAATTGTTTTCTTTCTCTTTTTATTTATACTTTTCTATAGATGGGGGTATTGTGATACATTTCATTTTTATGTTATAGCAGGCAAGCGGGGCATGCGGTTCACCTGATGTTAAGTGACCGACCGCAGCCCATGAACATCTGCAACATATAAGTGTCGCAGATGCCGCGCCGGCTTAAAGGAAGGGGAGGGGATAAAGAGAGGAATAATGATAGGAAGTTGGGAGAAAAGCAGCAGCAGTATTGCACTGTGTTCGTACGATGAACGGGTGCCCGAAGGCCTGTATTCCCATCCCATTCCTCTCCCGTCCTGTTCTACTCCTCTATGTTTTAAAGAAACAATGTTATTTTCAGGACCCAGACGGTAAAATAATGAAATCCCTAGGGCAGAACGAGCACCTCTTGTCAAATTACGACCTGATGAAGATCAACAGCGTGTATGGAGTGCGCTGCTTCCGAAACCCGAGCAGGAGGGGCAAACAATAAATACACATAATATGACGGTCGTTTTATTTGTTCCTATTGGACTTACGGCCGTTTTCAATATTCTATCTATCCCTTGTTATGCTTACTAAAGTCAAATCTACCTATTTGCACTTACTTTGATTTCAATATGCTAACGACGGATACATTTGCTATGACTTTTGTCAATCTATTGTCATATAATTTAACATAATCTATCCATAATCATTGATACATTATTGAAAATGGCCGTTACTCATTGCAAATCCCCAATCGTTAGGTTACTGTCAAATGGAGAATTGCTAGTTATAAAAATTAATAAAAATGACGTTTAAAAAAATTTATTGACAAACGTTTTCAATTTTTGACTCATAGTGTGGTATGAGAACATTTTCAATATAGAAAGTTATTTTACGGCCATAGGACGTTTTCTTGAAAATGATATCATTGGTTTGATACATTGTGCTGAGTGTAATCTTTTTGCTGTATACAATATTCATAGATATATATATTTTTTGTTATATATTTATTGTAAGAACTTATTGTACTTGTGTTACAGTGAATAAATATTTTTCTCTCTCTTATTAATATTGTCCTAGAAGATTAGTAGGTAGTTATTAACATTACATATTAAAATCGTCTGTATAAAGGCGAAGTAGATGAAGAAAGTCCAGGTAAATTAAATGTCTAGGGCGGAACGAACAGCTCCTATCGAATTATGAGTTAATAAAATTTAACAGCGTGTACGGCGTGCACTGCCTCCGAAACCCGAGCAGTAAATACACAATATGACGGTCGTTTTATTTGTTAATGTCAAATATGTACCCCATAAACACACAGGACATTTGAGAAGCATATAACTATATGGAATTATACTCGAAATTATAGTACCTAATCATTTTGTTTTGAATAATCTGAGATTACTCTACTCTGTATTTTAAAGCGAGTGACTACTAATAAAAGCTAATAATAAAACCACAGATAATATAGTACTATAGTAGGCAAAACACATTTAGTTTTTAATACTCTGCTCTATGATGTGTAATGATAATTTATTAAAAAAAAGGGTATTTATGCTAGCCTTTCAGATTTGTTGTTTAATAAGTTACAATAAAAAGAAATAATGATTATAGATTTATTAAAAAACTTATACACAAAGTTCAAAATTCCGTTTGGTCAAGCTAATGTCACTTTTGCTGATGACGTCATAAACGCTGACATCTTGGGCGTATCGCCGTCTCTGCATTACACATTTATCTGCGTATATTATTACACTAACAGCTGAAAATTATATAAATTAATAGTAAATAGTGATAGCTTTTAAATAGCGGTCTTAGTTCTATGTTAGGTTTACTTTGTCATTCAAACCGCTGTTAGCCATCCAAATAAAATAAAAATTGTTAAATTAATATTATTAATAATAAAGGTATAAAATAAATAATGAACATTATTTACTATTCAAATCCTACTATGCACTAACATCCAGACAGGTGGTATGTTTAAATATTTGTTTTTGAAAAACATAACGAATATAAACGATTTAGATTGAATTTGGCACGCATATAGTTTGTTGGCGGATGGTTTACAGTTTAATAAATACAACTTAATTTTAGATATAGTAAAAGAAAATTATGGATGTATTATATAGAAAAATAAGCATAAACCCATCTCTGTGTCGATCGATTCAATTCAAAGTCACATATAAAAGTAATTATCTCTAAGGTACAACACTAGTTACCTATATTTTATTTAAAAAATAATAATCTAATAATAACATAAAATAAAATTTTTAATAATTTCCTTGTTTTTGGAAAGTTGGTCACAATAAATGCTTCGAATTGATGACCACGAATTTTTAAGTACGAAGGCATGTTCCAGTTGCCTAAAAGGACTGCACTCAAAGAAGACTATATGATAAAAGATAAATAGATAAAATTTGTACCAGGTCTTTCAACGGCCAAAGGCGAGAACCGTTCGATTTTGTGCTCTTGTTTCCAATGAAAAAACATTTTCTTAATTATAGCTATTACTAGCGCTATCATAAAAATACTTATTCCAAATAATATCGTATATAATGCCATTCATTTAAGATATAGAGAATGATAAATGAAATAAAAACATGTTTGTTTACAAAATTTCCACTCACTTTGTCAATTTGTCAAACAATTGAAATAGGTTTGGATTAACAATAATTTTTTAATCTAGGTGGGTCATGCGAAATTTAATTTTAAATTAATTTTAGAAGTAGAAATAAATAATGAATATTAAAACAAATTTATTATAATTTAATTTTTAATCATCGAAGAAAATCTGCTACATACATGTATCCTGGGATTTTTTTGTATCTGTGGTCAAAAAAGCGCGAAATTGTTAAATTCGTTTTTATTTTTTTGTAACCATATTTTTCTTAATGTACAGAAGTATACTTAAATTTAATTTTAATATGTTTTTAATATAACGTTATTGTAAATAAAAAATCTGAAAATGGATGAAGATTACGGTGCGTGATATTCCTGTAGATACATAAATGTTAAAATGTTATGATTTTATTTATGTTAGAAATAAATCAATTATTATATTTTCAGTACAACATATGTTTCAAAAGTATCGTTTAGCAGTAGCATTGGCGGTTTTACAAAATAAACCAAATGATGTTAGTGTCGAAAATTACATCGCAGATTTGCAATTAAAAATACGTAATTCGGAATCGAACGAAACTTTATCGAATATAAGTGTAGACGAGGATGATTTTAAATTGAGTGACGATGATATAAATACACCTTCCATTAATTTAAATGACGAAAATTCAAACGATAGTATAACAATTTTACAAAATTACGATTTCGATGGTTTTGGTGGAAATGAAGATCGAAATTCATTAACGGATGTTATGCAAGTATTAAATAATGATCGGAATAATCAAGCTGAACAAAATACGGTAAAAACTTTTTTGTATTTTTGATTCATTAAAAAAGTTACTTTCAAAAATGAACTTGATTTATATAATTTTAGAATAGAATGGAATTAAGTAGTTTCCAATAGAGGACTGATAATAATGACATTATTTTTTTTAAATATACTTTAACAGTTAATAAGATAAACATAATAGCAAGTTAAAAAACATTAAATTAAGTATTTAATAGTTTTCATACACAAAATTTACCGAAAAATATAAATAAGTTAGCGATATTTTCGAACGTCTTCAATTATTTATGCGATATTTTCATATAAATTGTACTTTTAACTTCAAAGAATATATAATATTAGATAATTTTTCAGATTGTACCAGAAACATCTACGCCAAATTTATCACAATCTACACATCTCGAAACTTCAACATACATTCAACAGGAATTACAAAATAATGCTGAGAATAATTTATTTATTAATACACAAACTAATCTAGAATATTCCAAAATAGATACCGATTTAAGATCAAAAGTACAAAATAATTTACAAAAAGATAGAAACGAACAAAAAACTTCTATTGAAAAAGATCAAAGTTGTGTTATAACAGATTTTAATATTTTTGACTCCCAAGAAACCGAAATTTACAGCTTACACGGTTTTACTGAATATAATACACATATAAGTCAGAGCCAAGATAATTTCATTATTGCTAAGAATTATTTATTAAAACAAAAAACAGATTTTAACATAAAAAATAGAAACAATATTACTGAGAATACTGAAGTTAACTTGAGAATAAACGATTCAAACGCGAAATCAAAAGTATATAATTATATTAATAACGAAATAGCTGAAAATCGGACTTTAAGTGAAGATTCAGAAATTCCATTACATGTAAGAAAAAAACCAAAACCCATACGATACACTGATAGTACTATGGATACTGAATGTATAAATTCTCAAATAATTTGCCCAAACAATGAAATAAATATTGTTACGGAACAAAATAATAAAGATGCAAACGAAAGTGTAAATTATTTCGATATATTTACTCAAGATAATCAATTATTTAGTACAAGCCAAGATTCACTAAAAAACAGTGAAACACCTCAATCACAAAATAAGGACAATCACAAACAAAATTCAAATATATATCAAAATGAAAATAATATATCCTTAGATTTTGGTTTTTTAAATAATTCTACGTCGAGAACTCAAAATTCGAACCAATTCAAAAAACTTAATCTTTCTGACTTAAATAATTCTCAAATTGATATGTTTAATATTTCAAATAATACTGCAATAAAATTAAGTCAGAGTAATTCTAATTCTTTGTTTTTTCAAACAAATACAATGGATTCTTTAAATCAAGACAGTCAAAGTATGGATATTCAAATCGAAAACTTAGATATAGCTACTCCAAAAACATTAACACAATTAAATAATATAAAATGTAATATAAATAATGAAATAACTGCAAATAATTACCATAATGAAAAAATACATACTCCTGAGTTAAAAGTAAGTCAAAATAATAAAACAATATATACAGAAGAAATGAAAGAAGACAATTATAATAAACGAAATATCTTTCATATTTCTGGTAACCAAAAATGTAATAAAAATTGTACTGGGAAGGCTAATAGTCAAGAATTAGAACAACATACATACTTTAGTCAGAATAAAATTACAAATTTGAATGAAGCTCATATCGAAACACAAACCGCAAATGAAAATTTAATGTCATTAAATGAAAGAAATGGAATAAATGAAAGAACAGGTTTATTAAATGAAAGAATTGGTTTGGAATTCGACAGTGATGATGGAATACAAGACCTTTCTGATTCTCAAGCAGAGATCGTTCCTTTTAAAGTAATAGAGGAGTTAAATAAAATAAAAATGTATTTAAATAAAAGAAATAGAATAAATAGTGATAATGGAACTGATTCTGGATATAAAAGTAATTCTAGGGAATCATATCTTAATGGTAATTTAATTTTTTTGATTTTACCATATTTTCGAAGAACTAAAGTCCCATTAATAAGTGTTTTCAAATCAAAGTCAATTTTTAAAATAAAACGACAGTGAGTTTAAAGGTGTAAAATGTGTGCACAGACTGAAATCCTGAAAAATTAAGGACAGTTAATTCATAATTTTTGATGAACAATCATTTTTTATTCACATCTTAAAATAATTAATTTACTTTAAGTACATCGTTTGCTATTATTAAATAAATTAAGGAAATTTTACCCGTGTAGTGACGGGTTAAAACATGTGTCGCCACCTTATTTCTACCCGTGGGTAGAAATAAGGCAGAGGTAATTCTGCTACATAACATCTTCAGCAATAAAAGGAGCCGAGCATTGCACGATTGTGCCAAGCTCGCTCCGGTGTGAGTACCACCCCCCAACAGAAGACCGGCGTAAAGTAGTATTGCACTGTGTATAGTACTTTGAGCAGGTGCCTGGAGGCCTGTGTTCCCATCCCATTCCTCTCACATCCTATACTACTCCTCTCCCAATTTCCCCTCAATAATCCTCCCCTTCAAGCTGGGTAGGCATCTTCAACACTTTGCTGTTGCAGATGTTCATGGGCTGCGGTCAGGCACTTAACATCAGGGGAACCGCATGCTCCTCTTACATAAAATATCCAATTTCTACTTTAAATAAAATGCTTTTTAAAGGATTTTAAACGCGGTTTATTATACATTATTATTCAATCCTTTAAAAGTATTTTATTTAAAATGGAACGTACTCGCGTTAAAACAAACATAAGATTATACTATATCCGATTTCTATTTAATATATTTTTTTTAAGCATCACAATCTAATTTATGGTTGAACCAATCTTCACACTGTCTGTTTACGTACCTCTCGCAATGCCCTTTATTGGTAGCTACGATGGAAATCAATTACGAAATAGCTAAGGTATGTTACTATTTGGATGTTTGTATGTTTGTATGTCAATCACGTAACAACTACTGAATGGATTATTGATGAGATTTCATATACAGATAGGGTAGTAGCTGGATAGGATGAAAGGTTTCAATTTATTGTGTTTAACGACTATGTTAATTTATAGCGTTTTATTGATTTATAAACACTGGTTTTAATGCGAGCGAAGTCACAGGTGGAGGCTAGTATAATTTGGTTTACAATTTAAAATTGCTTCATTTAATATGGATGTTGTCTATACTTCTATATTTATACTACAAAATTATAAAGAGGAACGGTGTGTTTGTTTGTATAGGCTCCAAAACTATAGGACCGATTTGGATGAAATTTTGTATAGAGATTCTTTGAACGGGATATAAACCGCGTAGATCAGCTAATATAATAAATTAATAATTATTTATTTAAATAAATTAATTAATGTATGTTTGAACTTTATCAATAAAGTTTAAATTTTGTACCGTGATATGTTCGTTACGTAAAAAATAAGTATTTTCTTTTATATTTTTAAGGTCTTAGGTTTATTAGTAGATAGATTACATGAAGATGAAAAGTATCCATCGTTTTTGGAAGAAATGCTAGAATTTATTGATAACTTACTTCAAAATATTTATGAAGGAAATTTTGATGATGACAATGTGGTATGCCGTTGATTTATTTTATTTAAAACATTTGTGTTAAGAAACACAATTAAATTTGTGTTTTTTTTTAATTTAATGTAATATTTGTAATGTAAAATATTTTTGTATAAAATTGTTTATTTCTTTTATTTTTTTTTTTAATATAACGTTTGGCAAATTATATGACATGATTGCAAATGTTGTGTATACAAATAATTGATTAGCTAATCTGTCTTTTACTGTTTGTATAATGTATATAATTTGTGTGCTGTTGGTATACCTTTTCATAAGTTTAAGTTTTAATTAATTAATGTTAATAATGATTTTAAATATTTAATGATAACATTTTAATTATTAATGCAAAGTGCTACGAAATGTAACTTAGTATTTTTGAAATCAGCGTATTTCTTTTTATTTAGATTTTTCTGGAAACCGTTTTACAGCTACGGATTTTTTTCAGTTTCTAAAAAACGATGAAAATATTGACCGCCTTCTTCTACTTAATAAGTCACAGAACATAATAAAATTTACAATTGAAAAAATTACAAATATCCTGGAAAAATTCCACGAACGACTGGAAAAGGGAGTAGATATTGAATTGGAAAATATTAACACAGCCGAAAATTTATGTTTCATTTTCCATATATTGGAGGTATAATACCTTTATAGTTATTATGAATAAATTAAATAGAGTTAGCGTTTAAAATTATTGATTTATTAAATAATCTAAAAAATCTTTCGAGCTTTATCGATAAGTGACTGTTTAAAAATTAGTTTATTTTTTATTTATTTATTTACTTCAGGTAACAGACAAAATGTACAGACCCATATTATATTATATTCTATCCTTTGCCCCATGTAGGTTGCCTGTAAGAGATGGCTTATAGCCATAAGGCCGCCATTTGTACATATTTTAAAATGTCTTAATTTGTATACTTTTCTGTTATTGTGTACAATGAAGGATAAATAAATAAATAAATAAATATATATCATAAAAAATAAATACTTTAAAGACTAAAATACATACTGTTTAATAATATAATTTTAATAAGTTTAATTAGTTTCGACGTAACAAATATTCAATTACAGGCCTGAAGTCTGTATTCCCATACTATTCCTCTCACTTTCCATAGTACTCCTCCCAATTTCCCATCATTAATCCTCTCCCTATCCCCTCCCCTTCCTTCAAGCCGGCAATGCACCTGCAAACCTTTAATATTGTAGATGTTCATGGACTGCGGTCAGTCACTAACATCAGGTGAACCGCATGCTCCGCTTGCCTGCTGTAACATGATAAAAATTTAAAAAGTAAAAAGTAGAATAATTTTAATATCATTTTTGTTGAAATCTATACAAAGTCGATGCAAAATCTTATTATATTGAAAATAGATAAAGGCACCGACTTTGTATGAATTTTTCAAATCGGTACATAAACGCCGGAGATTTGCGGTAACATACATTAAAAAAAACGGTCGAATTGATAACTTCCTCCTTTTTTTTGAAAGTCGGTTAAAATACTTTTAATTTATCTAATAGACATTTACAAAAATCTACATTATTTTTTAAATATTTTTCAGATACTTCTAAAAAAATATTCAACAAAATTAAGCCAATGTTCCCAGCCTAGTCAAGACGAGAAAATTCTAAAACGATCTACACTAACAGAAATTTGGCGAAAAAAGTGGAATTTGACGAAAACGGAAGTTTTTCAGAAGGAGGAGAAACGTGACGTCACGAGCCAGTGCTGTGACGTTTTGAATAAGATTATCGTCAAAGCTATGGACGGATATAGCTTAGTTGCGTTCGCGGCGTTACAATGCTTTAATTTGTTGCAATCTTGATCAATAAATAATAAATTATTTAAATTGGCTTTTCTTGTGTTTGTTTCAACGCGAGCACTTTCCATATTCAATATTTTTTTTAAGGATTTTAAACGCGGTTTATTATACATTATTTTATATTGCGAGAATCCAAGCCAATTTTTCAAATACTATCTTCAGGGAAATAAATGGAGGTAGACACACAATTTTTGAAACACTCATGAAGACAACTGCCATCTCACTCTCCCGTGACCACGCTCGCTGTAAAGTGCTCGAAACGTCTCGTTAATAATAATGTAAAATAATATATACTAAACCGTGTTTAAAATCCTTTAAAAGTATGTTATATAAATTGGCTTTTTATGAGCAGATGTTGACGTAGACACCCGCAATCAAAGGATTTTGATCAAATCCCACGGGAATGGGGAAAACACATATATGCGGGTGAAACCGCGGGACACAGCTAGTATAGAATAAAACAATAGATATATCACAGATTATTTATTCATACAACGCTGCGAGTTGTTCTTCCAACTTTGCCTTTTCACAGTTTTCCCTAAGATGCCTGTTCAGTTTGTTGGTACCCTATAAATATAAAGTACAGTTTTATATTTATGAAGTAAGCTTATCGTATAAAAATTAGAGCTATAGAGAAATTTCGAACGATATTAGAAGTATTTGTAATTATTTAAAACTTATTCTGAATCAATGAAAAGCAACGATGTAACAAATAATTCAAAATAGTAAAATAAATGAAAATTTAATGTCATTAAATGAAAGTCTTGATAAATGAAATTGTTAAGAATCAGACAGTAAATATGCAATAAGCTTAATTTAATTTTTAGTTATTTTTAATAAAGATAAGTAAGAATAAGTAATTTGTAATTTATACAAAAAATTTACCATCAAAAAACCTGAAAGCTTCTGTCTTTATTTAGAGGAAATATTTGATTTTTTATTTGTTTGTTGAATGGAATGGGCTCCGAACGGGATATATACGCGGGTGAAACTAGTTACACCTAAATCTTACACTGAATGAAAATACAAACATTTTTAGATTTTTTAACAAGATAAAACTAACCTTAAAGCTATTCCCACACAGATGGCACACAGCTATCCTCACCGGCAGCTCCCCGCTGTGCCCTCTCATATGCCGCACTAAGGACTTGCGCGTACTGTACGAATTAGTGCACTGAGTGCAGGCGTACTGCGCGCGCGAGTGAGTGCGCGCGTGCGACACTAAGGCACTGCGGGAGGGGCACACGCGGGGGCAGAGGGGGCATTCGAAACTGAAATAAATATTAATTCTGTTGGAATTAAAAACTTTATTAAAATGCTTTAATTCAATAATAATATTAACGAATATATAGAAGATAAGATATAAGAATCTTTGGAATATATCAGTTCCCAAATTAATGCAAGATAATTGTTTAGTATGATATTATGTATTCTTTGGAGTTGTAAACTATAATAACGATGTAGTCAAAGTGGCTGTTGAAAAGAGTAACTATCGAGTTTCTTGCCGGTATCTTCACGATAGAATCGACTTTCCGAACCAGTCGTAAATTAAAATAAATGACTATTCATAAGTACTTTGTAAAAAGTTTACATGATTAAAAAAAATTCTATTCTATTCTATTATAAGAATAGACTCATGTGGCGCACTAAAGACTTGCGCGTACTGTACGCGTTAGTGCACTGAGTGCAGGCGTACTGCGCGCGCGAGTGAGTGCGCGCGTGCGACACTAAGGCGCTACGGGAGGGGCACACGCGGGGGCAGAGGGGGCATTCGAAACTGAAATAAAAAGAAAGAAAGAAAGAAATCGTTTAGTCGCCCACAGTACACAAAATATAACAATAGACAGAAAAATAAATAATATACAAACAAACAACTAGAACTTAAATAATATAGTGTGTAGTGAAATAAATATTAATTCTACAATTCATCTACCATCTACTGTATTGTATCACTTTTTGGGAATAGATATTTTCTATTGTATTCCATTGTAATTCTGTTGGAACTAAAAACTTTATTAAAAAATGCTTTACTTCAAAAAACATACTATAATATTAACGAATATATAGAAGATAAGAATCTTTGGAATATATCAGTTCCCAAATTAATGCAAGATAGTTGTTTAGTATGATATTATGTATTCTTTGGTGTTGTAAACTATAATAACAATGTAATCAAAGTGGCTGCTGAAATGAGTAACTATCGAGTTTCTTGCCGGTATCTTCTCGATAGAATTGACTTTTCAAATCGCTGGTAATTTAAAATAAATGACTATTCATAAGTACTTTGTAAAAAGTTTACATGAATAATTTTCTTCTATTCTATTCTATTCCATTCTATTATAAGAATAGAATAGAAAAGAATAAAAAATATTGTAGAAAATACTCTCCGCTGTGCCCTCTCATGTGGCGCACTAAGGACTTGCGCGTACTGTACGCGTTGGTGCACTGAGTGCAGGCGTACTGCGCGCGCGAGTGAGTGCGCGCGTGCGACACTAGGGCACTACGGGAGGGGCATATCCGGGGGCAGAGGGGGCATTCGAAACTGAAATAAACATTAATTCTACTGTTCATCTACCATCTACTGTATTGTATCACTTTTTGGGAATAAATGTTTTCTATTCTATTCCAATTCTGTTGGAACTAAAAACTTTTTAAAAAATGCTTTAATTCAATAATAATATTAACGAATATATAGAAGATAAGAATCCTTGGAATATATCGGTTCCCAAATCAATGCGGGATAGTTGTGTAGTATGATAATATGTATTCTTTGGAGTTGTAAACTATAATAACAATTTAGTCAAAGTGGCTGTTAAAAAGAGTAACTATCGAGTTTCTTGCCGGTATCTTCTCGATAGAATCGACTTTTCAAACCACTGGTAATTAAAAAAAATTACTATTCATAAGTACTTTGTAAAAAGTTTACATGAATAAAAATATTTTCTACTAGCTTTTGCCCGCGGCTTCGCTCGCGTAGACTACAAAATGAACATAGTTGTTATAAAAAAAATATGACATTAATTATATGTATTTAATTTAACGCTCATTTATACAATTTTAAAATTAAATCTTAACCTATAAATATATTTTATCTATGTACATTGCTACTATTTTATATATATGTTTATTATAAGTATATTTTTTTATTTATTTATATATATTTTTTTTCATTTACATTTTGTTTTC